>OX465094.1:3856553-4004053 GCA_949987625.1 Chalcis sispes | reverse complement strand
AGAGCAAAAAAATCTTTCCCGTACGCGCACGCACGTACACCGATATTCTCTCTCTCTCTCTCTCTCTCTCGTTTTACCTCTGACCTCGTGGCATCCTTAAGACTCCGCGCGCTCGAAAAATGAAAGTCCTTAAAGAGCACTCTCGGGCTGTAATCTACACCGTTCTTTTGTGCAACCGGCTAGTACCGGCGCTGCTCGCTTACGGTTGAAGAAGAACGAGAGGGAAGTTTTCGCGCGGTGCCATTATTTTAAGTACGCGATGTATTACCGCGAGCGAGCGCGACGATGTTTACCTTTGCTGGTGAGAGAGCCGCCGTCAACGCCGCCGTTGCTTTTTCTTCTTCGTTCATTTTTTTTTTTTTTTTTTTTTCTTTTTCCTTCTCTGTTTTTTTTTTCTCTTTTTTTTCCCATTTCTCTCCATTTTATTTTATCTCGCCTCGAGAGCAATTTGTAAAGTGTAGGGCGTTTATCTTGAGAGCAAAAAAAAAAATGAAAAAAAAGAAGCGTTCGAAAATAATTGCCACGACAATGTTGATAATGGCTTAAATGATTTTTATGCTGGCGCGTAAGTGTGTGCATGTATGTGTGTGGGTGTCGTAGACGTTTGATATGCCATGAACTATCGTCGCGACCCTGGAACTAATGAAATACGTGACGAACTTTAAAAAGATCCAGTTAAAGCTTTCTATATCGCTATTTACCTTTAATTCTCTATTTCGCGTAAAAAGTACCGGGGAAACCGCTTGACTAGATCGGTTTGATTTTACCGAATTCGATTTCGAAACTAGTTTTACCGAAACGAACTGCAATTCTTGCAAAATTAGAGGATTACGCGTAATGTACATTTTTTAAATTAAAATACGATAAAATACGAATTTCATCGATCAACGTTGCGTTGAATGTTTGATAATTTTTTGAAAAATGACAATTTATTAAAGAAATTTCAAAACAGATTATAAATTACTTATCGACTATTAATAACAAAAAAGGAAAAGAAAAATATTTTATCAACGTAAAGTAATTCATCATAACGGTTTAATTTTAATTGCGGGTGGAAAATTTCTTCTCGAAAAAGAAAAAAAAAATATATATAGGGGAATAAATCACACGGTTTAAATCGTGGCACTAATCACTCACTAATTACACACCCTCAGCGAGTAATCGCGCGGCGCTTTTCCGCGGCAAATATCGCTTCCAGATACTGGGACAGAAATTTCCAAGTCCCGGGCGAGCTCGTCGGCAGCGCGTTTTCCCATTAGCGACTCACTAGCTGCAAAGATCTCGAGAAGTTGGAGCTAAAGCAAACACAGCAGCGGCAGCTACTCTCTCTCTCTCTCTCTCTCTTTTCTCTTTTTTTTCTCTTTATAAATGACAAAAGGTGAGTTTTCTCCTCGAGGGGGTAAAGAAGGGAAATTGAATAAAAAGCCGAGATAACTGAGAGAGAAAGAGAGATATAGATAAAGAGAGAGAGAGAGAGAGAGAGAGAGGTGTGAAGGCAGGTTGTTCCCTTGGCTCGAACGTCCTGAATTAATAACGAGTTTGGAAAAGAGAGAGCGAGAGAGAGAGAGAGATTTCGACTGGCCTACAGCCGCGGGAGTAAGAGTGCACTTTAGATCGGAGCACCGGTGACTGTTACGCCGCGTTGCGTTTGTGGGTTATCGTTGAACTCACAGAGTAAGCGAGAAAGAGTAAGCGAGGTGGAGAAAAGAAGGAGGTGAAGGAGGAAATAAAAAGGAACAACCGTGGGTGGTGCGTTGTGGCAAGCTTCCGAATGCCAGCGTGCAGCCACTTGTCAAACATTCGGGCTTTGAGGAATACTCGTGTACGTGTACGTGTTTGTGTGTGTGTGCGTGCGCAATTTCACCGGCAGCTACTTTGGCTTTACAACGCATCCAAAAATTTCACCGGTATGTCGGTACAAGCAGTACAGTAGTATAGCCGCACTGTTGCCGGTACTCAGAACCGTGTAATGCTGTATAGAAAAATTTCATATGTTTAAAAATCACATAGCTGTAACATCGTTTCGAGCTTGACCTTGTTTAATTTTTTTCTCTCGTTCTCGGTCTTTTTTTTCTTTTACTCTTTTAATTTATATATTTATTTTATTTATTTATTTATTTCTTTTTTTTTTTTTTTTTTTGTGAAAATCGGGTAGTCGAGTTTATTGAAATATTCTTGAATTAATTTAAGTGCTTTTTGCTTAAAACCAATGCATTTACAGTACTTTACATAAGTATATACAGAACTTGTAATTAATAAAAGAGCATTTTCAATAGTCAACTTCTGATTAACTTTTTCTATACATAATTCGGCTATTAAAATATTTTACAATAGCTATTTTATTTTTATTCAAATTTTGTATGCATAAAAAAAAGTTTCTTTCTTAACTTTATAATATTAAAATAAAATTTTCATTACATACGAATTGAATTGATCCAAAACTTTGTATTTTTTTTTTTTTTTACAGGTAAGCCAAACAGTCAGCACGATTTGATTTTGTGAAATATCTCTTTTTAACAACTTTTCGTAAGTAACTTTATGATCAGTACCATTTATCACTTCTACGTTAGAAGCCTCGAATAGCCAAGTTACTTATAACTTTAAAAACATTACATCAAACTACTCCTAAAAGACGTTTATGTCCTTGTTAAAACTTAATCCACAGATCTACGGAAAGTGTTCACGCACCACACACATATACACGCACGTGCGTTCGCGCTCTTTGAAATTAGCGATAGATTAATGCTTCCATTTAGTATCAAAACGCATCAAATTAATTCAGTGAGTAGCTTGTTTCCTCTCTCTCTCTCTATCTCTCTATCTTTCGCACTGTTAAAAGCTCAGCAATTCGCTAAGATATAATTTCCAAACATTAAGTTCCATCACTGGACGTTGACGTGAAAAAAAAAAAAGAGAGAGAGAGAGAGAGAGCGAGATGGAAATAAAGAAGAGAAAAAGGTATAGAAAACTGGAAGCGGAAATAATTCGAGCGACGGATTAGCCGCATATCTCTGCTTGATCCGATTACTCGCATAATCCTACGCCTGCTTTCTACCTTCCTCTCTCTCTTTCTTTCTCTCTCGTCGATTTAACTTTGCACTCGCTATACTACTAGTTGAACCAGTAACGGACCGAGAGATTTTGATCAAGAACGATGGCGGAGTTGTCCAGATTGCATCGCGCGAGCGAGCGCTGACTTTCTTGCTATTACCGTCTTCGTTTTCTATCCTCTCTCTCTCTCTCTCTCTCTCTCTCTCTCTCTCTCTCTCTCACACTCTTTCGTAGCTTCTCTTTATACTCGATAGATTGTGAAAATATACTGCGCCCTGTGTGCAAGGTGCGCACTTTAAACTATCTATGTTGTTCCTTATTTTGTTTATTTTTTTTTTTTTTTTTTATGGTTGAATATTGCATACTTTGTCAACTGGACGTTGTAATGCACCATGAGATCTCGGTCTCTGCACTTTCGAGCGATCGACGATGATTGGCTGTTTAAACGGAAATAGTTTCTTTTAAGCAAAGTGCGATTTCGTTTAGTATTAGCTTCATTATTTTGAGGGTTACTTTGTTATCGCCTAAGTTTTGAATTCAATTTATGGTTAAAAATTATTAAAAAATTATTATTTCATACCTGTACGAAGTCATTCTTAAAAAGTTTTAAAGTTTGTTTAAAAATTCTTTTTTAAATCCATAACGATGTAGTCAAACGTAAAATGTTAAAATATTCTCGGTGTATATTTGAAATAGGTAATATCCAGTAATGTACTCGTATTTATGATTAATAACAAAAATAAATCGAGCCAAGCTTTCGTGTAAAATAGGAAGGAACGACACGATTGCTCCATATAATTAAATTAATTAAACGATCAGCCTGCTCCGCACACCTTCTCGTTCGTTTGCCTCGCACTCACCTAATGAATATCACCAACGCGCGAAAGCGAATTAATTATTCAACTACCGGGACTTCGGAGTTAACGTCGAGAAATTAAACCTAAGCTATTTTCTTATTACCGATAGCTCGTGATTTGATGCTTATATCGTTTAAATAGTTGCTTCGATTAATAATCCACGCGGCGCGAGTTAATTTCTACATCGTGGCCATTTGATTGAAGAAAAAGCTCGATTAAAGTCAAATTAGCAAGCTGAGAGAAAGAGATAGAAAGAGAAAGATGAGCAAAAGTGCGGCGGCATAAAACGCGCAGCGCAACAACGAAACACACATAAGCGAACGATCGACTCCGTGCGATAATTAACTCCGCCCGGAGAAGGGGAGAGGATGAGGGGGAGAGGCGGGGTAGGAAGTATATCTCTTCCCCTTTTAGTTCTCCCGTCTCGTGTATCCATCGGATATATTCCTGTCCCAGCTCTCTCCCACCCTTTTCCATAGCGCGCGTTCACGGAATATAATATCGCAATAACCAAGCCAAGCAGATTTCGCGAAATTGCTTTATAATCTCGCTAGGATCTCTCTCGGATATAGTTGGTCCGCGCGCTTCGGCTTCATCGATTTGCCTCCCTTGCCTCCCTTGCCTCTCCCATATAGTCGCGCGCTCGCCCGCACGATTATCTAAGCAGATCCGTAACTCTAAGCGCAGTCACACATATATACACGCCGCGTTTACACACTAACGAGGGTCGAGAAAGCGCGAGAGACGGATATATAGAGCGAGGAAGACAGAAACGAGACAACTCCGTCAACTTGGCTAATCTTCGAGCTAACTCGGGGGACGCTTTAATCCTTGTTTCAAGGGGAAGGAGAAAGGAGTGAGCGCAAAGGAAGCTTTTGGCCTTTGAAGGGACATTGGCGAGAAGCTTGAAAGCAAGAGAGAGAGAGAGAGAGAGAGAGAGCGGAGTCGAATTAAAATTATTCGGGCATTTACTCACCGGCTTCGGAGACGCTCAAGCGACGAGAGAAAGAGAAAGAGAGAGAGAGAGAGAGAGAGAGAGAGAGTGTGAGAGAGTGTGACAGTGAGAGTGAGGAAGAGTTTCAGCCTCTTCTCTCTCTCTCTCTCTCTCTCTCTCGTCCAAGTAGTAAGTCTCTCCGTTTATATAGGGGCCGATCTTTTGATTAGGTGTAGTTGTGGTTAAGGCTGACTGTGAGCTCCTGCGCCTTGCGGATCATCGAGGTTTAACTTGATGAAGCGCAAAGTGATTTTAGATTAAAGTTTTTGGATTGTCTTTCGACGCGAGTTTGCGCCGGCGATGAAAATTTGAGCGTTGATTTTTTATTTTTTATTTTTTTCAAGTTTGTAAATTTTTAATCGATAATTTTTATAGTTTGTTTAATTGCTTTATCATTACGATTAAACTTTGTTAAATTAATAACCTCTCGACGAAATAATTTGAAAAATTTAAAGGAATCGATGAAAATTTGCGATCGATAAAAAAATAATCAATTATAAAAGAAATTTAAATTGTTACGGTTTAAAATAGAACTTGTAAAAAGTAGAATATATAACTTCTGCAGGTGGATTATATGAAAAGAAAGTGAAAGCGTTTGAATTAATATCAACGGTTAAAAATACAAAAGACTTTATTCGACAAAATCGATGAGACTCTTTTCTTTATTTTTTTAAAGAAGTATATTTAAAACGTCATTCTAAAGAGAAATTAGGTCACTCTCAATACAACCGAATAATTTATAATCACAAAGGAACGAAAGTTTCATTGTTTTATTTTATTTATTTTTTCTTTTTTTTTACTTAAAAGAAAATAATACAACAAAATCAGTAAGTTAATTAAAGCTATTAAATTTATAGTTAAACAGAAAATTATAAAATAATCTCTAAACAAATTTCTTTCTTTTTATTATTTTTAGATAATATGTAATAAAATAAAAAGCCACCTAATAATAAATACGACAATAATAATAATAATAATAATAATAATAATAATAATAATAACAAAGAGAATTTCATTAAAAAAAAAAGTATTCTGAAAATGCTAGTAAAATAAAGTTTTACAAACCCTTTCGCTGGAATATCAAATAATATTTTTATTATAATAAACTAACACTATAAGTTGATTCTAAATGTTTTGAGCTAAACAGCCGAATGATCAATTTTAAAACTCCTTCTATGATTAACATTTTAATAATCCAAAATTTAAACAAATTCACGTAACCATTAACACGTTCCCTGCCGCGTGGGGCGCCACACGCGGCAGGGAACGTGTTAAATAACCATAAAATAAAGGAGGTAAAATTTCAGTTGACTTCCCTTAAAATATATAATCATTCGACTCGCGACTATGACCTGTAATTATTCATCAGGTTCGCACTGGACATACCTCAATTCAACCGTATGGCTCAGTGTGGCTACACGCGGCGTCAATGCATGGTCAAGCGGTCATATTAAAAAATATCAAGAATCGCGGAGTGTATATACAGAGAGAGAGAGAGAGAAAGAAAGCTGGAATGAGTTGTGAGCGGAGGAATAAAAAGCGAGGTGAAAAAGTGAGCGAGAGAAAGTGAGGGACTATAATAAAAAATGGTGGAAAGAAAGAATGAGGGTGTGGATAAAGAGAGAGAGAGTGAGAGAGGGGGAGAGGTAGAGGGCAACAAAGTGTAATAGCGCAAGCTTCACCGAGAGATGGACGCTGCTGCCAGTACCGTTGCATTGTTCGTCGTCGTCGTTGCTACCCTCGAGAGAACCAACGCTTGGGCAGCTCTTTTACTCTCTTTTCTGTTGCCCCCCCCCTCATATCTCTCTCTCTCATTCTCTCTCCTACCTTCGCCTCCTTTTTCTCTTCTCATACGAAAAACTCTGGCCCTTATTGCTTTTGCGCGCGCTATCCTCCGCGCGCTACTGCTTTCCTTTTTCCTTTTATTTATTTTTTTTTTTTCTTTTTATTTCTTTCCGACCTTTAGGGTTGAGCTCACGTTTTATAAGATTTTTTCGGATGCTAGCACCAAATGAGCTTTAGTTCCAGGGCATTCTCTTCTTTTTTTTTTTTTTTTTATGAGATAGAAACGAGGGAGAGTGAGGTGCTTTCGGGGCTTTGTCCATCCTTTTCTGAGCGAGAAATTTCAGATTGGATCTTTCATGTGCAAAAAAGTCGTTTGTTGACTTGGAAATAAAAAAAGCTTTTTATTTTCTAATGTTAAAATGAAAGAGTTGGCAAATGTAATGATATTATTTTACTTCAAACACCATTAATTAGGTAAATATTCGCATATTTAATTACAAGTTATTCGTTTGGCAAAATTAACATTTTCTTATTAGAAACATGTTTTATCATTTGCATGAAAATTAAATAAAAGCGTAAAATTATGTCTACAAGGTTTTAATAACGTTAACATTATTAAATTTAAACATTTTCATAAAATTAGTATTAACTTATGTTAAAATAATAATAAGTAATATATTGAGTTACTAACTACAACTAATTTTATTATAATTATTAAAATAATTTATTAGCGCTTCGGTAAAATACTGAAAATTCAAACATTTTTAGAATCTCATAAATTAAATTAAACTTCACTGAAATGTATGAAAATATTATTATTATTTAATATTTACAAATTTCCGAAGCATCTTTTGGAAAAAATGTATTAAATAATTTATAAAATTATTTGTTTTAAAATTATCCGAAAAATTTAAAAATAATTTTATTATCGTTTTCATTTTTTATTTAACAAATAAGTATTTGCCGGGATTGTTTTCACGTTATTACAAAGACGAAGAACTTTTTAGAATAAGTCGACGACTCCAACTATGATCTGACTAACCACGAGAGGAGCTTACAATTCACGTTCTCCTTTTGGGCAGTTAAAGTCCATTGAAGCTTTTCAAGAAAACTTGAAAGCGCATTGATTCTCAATTGGCAAAAATATGAAATCCAACTTTTAAGAGCATTTTCCGAGCATAAAATAAATGTATTTAAAGATATAATTTACTATAACGTATTTTCTAATTTTAAAATAAAAATTTCTCTTGCATTTAAAATACATGTACCCGTAAGGGTTGTATTAAATTAACCACATATTCAAATTAAATATTTTCTTGAAAAGAAAGAATAAATATCTCCGCGCAATGACATTTAAATAATACAACCGTAATAACTCTTACATGGTAATTTTTTTATACAAAAAAGAACCTTTACGTCGTCGTAAAAAAAAAAAAAAAAAAAAAAAAAGTAAACCGTCACTCTCACTGTCGTTGTCGCTTAAAAATCCAAAAATCCAAATGTTCGCACGCAATCTTTCCTCCATTCTCTCTCTTTTGCCGAAGAAAAAAGATGCGCAAAAAAATCTTCATTTGCGCTCTTGCAAGTTGTCGAGACGGTCAAAGATAAAGTTCGCGCGCCGAATGTGTTCGAGGGATGGAAAGAAAAAAGGGTAAAAAAGACGCGCGTGTACGTGTGTGTACATCTCGCGCGAGCGCGCGAACGAAAAAAGTACGAGAAAGAGAAAAGTAGCAAGAAATGTCGAAAGGCGAGAGAAAGCAAACGAAAAACGTCACAGAGTCGACACGAGCCGAAGTCTCCTCTCTTTCTCTCTTTTCGAGGCCCGAGGAATTGAAGGCGTCAACGTGTACGAAGATAACACACGAGGATTGCCGCGCGTATACCTCCATCTCTCTATCTTTCTCGATTCTCCTGTCCTTTAGCTTTTTCTTCACGGTTGACCTACTTGTCGTCGGTTATCACTCCGCTTCGAAAAAAAAGTAAGAGAGAGAGAGAGAGAGAGAGAAAAGGGAAGATTTAGAAAAAAAAGAGACAAGGGCACGACGTGTAGCCGACGTCGTTTTTGGGAAAGTCTTTTCGCTCTCGCTCCCCTGAGAGAGAGAGAGAGAGAGAGAGAGAGAGAGAGAGAGAGAGGAAGCAGAGCGACAACAACGACAGAGCGACGCTAATCCGCAAAAACACGACTGGCTGTAGGACATTAAAGTGATTGAGTATGCTGATAAACGAGCCTATAAATACGAGCGCAAACGATGAAAATGAAATGGCTACTCGTTCGCTGTATTAGAAGAAAGAGAGTAAAGCTTTTATATTCTTATACTCTATTCCTTTTTAGAAATGCGGAGCTTTTTTATGGGAGTTTTATTGATAAATTTTCAGCTGATTGTTTTTCCCTTGCGGAAGAGAGCATTTTTTCTCTCCATCTCTCTTATAAAATCTATTCCTCGTTTGTCTTTGCTATCTCGTTCTTTCTTGCTTGCTATCTCTCTCAATCTCTTTTTATTTTATTTTATTTTTTTTTTTTTTTTTAATGAAATTTAATTCGGTGGCTTGCATGAATGAATCGGGAATTCATTATTGGAAAGGCTAAGCCTTACATTGTTCAAAATTACTCGGCAATGTAATCTTCGATTATTCGAGCTGAAATTCGTGGACATTGGAAATTAGTTTTTCGATCCTATTTCCATTTTCAATGCTACTTATTTGTTTTATTTGTAAAAATGAACTTTTCGATCGGCTTCGATTGCGTCTATCACAATTATTATCGCTATTATCACAATTATTCCGAAAACTAAGTTCGCTGCTATTATTATAATCGAAGGGTAATTGTATCCGTGAACGCTTCGCTTGTATTTGAAAATATTTCATAGTTTCGATGATCTCGATAAATTTTTAGAATTTAAATAATATCTGATTTTATGATAAGTAAAATCGGCATTAGCAAAAATAATTTTCATCGGAGTATTATTTACTCGTTCGTTAATTAACAATCTATAATTAAACATAATTATGGCGGTTATTGAATATCAATTCAGAGGGTTCGTAACTCATTATTGGTCAAGTCTGTGAAAATCGAAAAAAAACCGGTAGAAAAATACCCAATCTTTTACAACACAGTAATTATCTGCAGTGACATGAAAAATAAAAAAAAAAAAAAAAAAAAAAAAAATATCGTGAAAAAGGTTGGGGAATGCTGTAACAATAACCGCGCACAAAAAAGAAGAAAAAGGAACATAATGGATAGAATGAAAAAGCCAAGCCAAAATCACCTCGTGTTTCCGAAAAAAGTTAAGTTTAAAGAAAATAAATGTGTAAAATAAAATGAAATAAGGACGTGGTTAAAAAAAACTGATCGATGTCTATCAAGTTAGCCCCACCATTTTGTCTTTTAATACAAAAAGTTGTGCCGCATTGTGCTCAACTTGTGCTATAATGTGCCGTAAATAAAAAAAATTAATTTCAAAAATATTGATTTTTACAACCAAAATTAATTTTTTGAAAAAAGTTAGTCCCGCCACTTTATTTTTTACGGAATAAAAGAGTTATGCTGCTAAGTTCAAAACATAAGACAATCGTTATCGCAGACATACGCATGAGTAAATGCGTAAGAGTAACAAGGATGCAACGAAAACATAACGATATTCTTTAGTATAGCAAGTACGGTTGAAATATGTAAAGTTTGGTGTACGAGTTTATTAAGAATGATTATTTTTTGCCTTTATAAATGAAAATTAATAATTTTTTTTTTTACGGTAAATTATAGCACAAGTTGAGCACAAGTTGAGCACAATTACTTTGTTTTTTTTTTTTTTTTTTTAAGACAAAATGTCGAGGTTAACTTGATGGACATAAAAAACTGACGTCAATTTGACGATTAATCGATGCCTCGTACCGCATCATCGATTGCGCCATACAGGGGCTTGGTTATATCGTATACGTATGTAATGCGGAGAAACGCGGCTATCGAGAAAATCTCTCTTGCGCGAGAGCGCGGACGTTATAGCCGGCATGCTGGCGTTGCACGCTAGAGAGACCAACTGGAGCGAAACTTGCGAATGATAATGTCAACAGAGAGGAGAGAGAGAGAGAGAGAGAGAGAGAGAGAGAGAGAGAGAGTAAGAGTATACCCAGTCACCTACATAATCGCCTTCTCTCTGCAATGCAGCGCTAATTCGTGATCTCTCTCTTTCTCTCTCTCTCTCCCAACTTCGCAATCGTGCGCGAGACTAGCGTTGACCGGACAACTAACGATAGTTAAAGGGTAACGCGTATATAGCGCAAATCCCTCGATGTGCACCTATCAGAAAGGAAACCAAGTGAGAGAGAGAGAGAGAGAGGAGGTTGCAGTGCGCGTCGATAATTATAGGCACATGCAAAGGTTGAATAGTCTACCTGCGTACCTGGAAAATCGTTGCAAATGAAGTAACACCCCCCCCCTCTCTCTCTCTCTCTCTCTCTTTCTCTCTTTATCTCTCTACGTTCTGCAAAGCTATACGAATTCTCGATTGCTGGATGAGCCGAATATTCCTGTGTAGATGTTAAACGTACCTTTTCAGTCGCTACAAATTTTGGATGGAATGGGCTTAGTTTATAGTACAAACTTAGTGAAATAGTTTATTGTGGAAATTACCCTTTTACAAAGAAATATCGTTTCAGATTATATTATTTTCTTTCTAATTATTTTGTTTGCCTTGGAATTTATTTTATTTTTAAACTGCGCTAAAATTATTCTTCTTTGTATCGATTGTTAATTTTACTATGCGCAATTATAATTTATTCGAAGTTTGATCAAATTTTTTTATTAAAAATTAATTCGAATTAAAACTCAAAACGTAAAAGTAAAAAATATAAAATTTTTACTTCAATGGTGAAAAACATTCGAATATTGGTCCCTTAAATTTCGTTACAACAAAACCAATCAATCTCTAAATGAAAACCGTCTCGGTCAACTCGGTTAGTCGACTTTTGATCGTGGACAAACCACAAACTGAACAAAATAAAAAAAAGAAAGAAAAAAAATCGCTTTTCAAGCAATCCTCACCGTTCGATGGATATTTCAACGATTCTCCCGTATGCCCTTTTTCTCTAAAAATTCTCCACCACACGGATACGTACGAGTATATGCATAAAACGCGCGCCAGTCAATGCGCGCACGACAAAGCGAGAAACGTATATGGAAAGGGAAAATATAGGTAACACCGTAGGCCGAGCGGTGGCCTTGTTGTTTCACAAGTGGAACAGCGGAGTACGCCGATAGAGAGAGAGAGAGAGAGAGAGAGAGAGAGAACTGGTGAAAAGGGAGGGTCGCGTGTGCGCGAATTGGCCCGGCGCAACGATTACGCTATCCGGTAATTAGCGAATGTTTTCTGTGCGCCGCGGTCGCTTTGAGGCGTGTTAATTAATTAGAGGAGTCTGCCCTGCTCTCCGAGGGGAATTGGAGACCCGGTGCCGTTTACCCGTAACCTCGATTCTCGTACACACTCACCCGCGCACGCATGCACATGGATAATACGCGCGCGTTAATGGAACAAAACCGACGCGACAATCGCGAGATGTATAAAAGCGCCGCGAAACCGCGATGGGAGCTCAATTTCTCAGATCGAGGGCTCTTCTCTGCCACTTTAATCTATATGTATGCACGTATATGGCGCTTTTGTGAGAAAAGACGTCGACGATGAACGCGCAACGTGACGCAGGGGCTGGTCGCCTCAATTTTACGGACGTTTTATCAAAGGGCGCGCGAGTGACTACTGAGCTGTTACATCGTTACGCAAGCTGGATTTTGAGAGGCATAGGTTTGCGAACCCAGTTTCAATCGCATCGGAATCCTCAGAGATCTCTTCAATTTATTTATTATTTTGGTTTTTTTTTTTTTTTTTTTTTTTTTTTTTTTTTTTTTTTTTGTCTATATGATAGGTTTGTAGGCGAAGAGCGCGCGACCGATGCTCTTGCGGTTTGTGCTTGAAAATTCGTTGACTAGAATGGAGAGAGTAGAGATAAAGAAATGATTAAGGATCGTGAAATGTATCGAACTATTTTTATCGTCTTTTTTTTTCCTTTTTTTTTTTTGTAATAGCGAAATAAAATTTATTGTAAGTGACTGTTAATAATTGAAAAAAAGGTGTTTATAAATAAAAACAATAAATAAATAATTACAAAAAGTAAAATTTCAAATTTACAAAAATGGTACGGAAAATACCATTAAAATACTGCTATGTATACCTCAATTGGATATAAACACTTTTACGTGACTATCGTACTGGAAGTGTATATATATGACGACAAACACCGCTGTAAACATTATCCGTCGGCGTATCCTGTGCTCTCTCTTTCTCTCCTTCTCTATTTTCGCGGATAGTAACTCGCGAGCAAGAAATATGGTTATATCGGTGTTATATCGGCGCCCTCCGTACCCTTCCTTTTTTTTTCTCCTTTCTCTTTCTCCTTTCTTCCACGATCATCCTCTTCCTTTCGCCGTCGAGTAGATTCTCTCCTCGTATACTTGAACATGTATACGCGCGTCTATGTATACGTCGGAGATACACAGAGAAAAAAAGGAGAGAGAGAAAGAGCAAGAACTATACCATGGGTATATAAGTGGTGATATCGAGAACAGAATTGCGTCCGAGACTCGTAAAGGGACTCGGGAAAACTGAAGGAAATAGAAAAAAAAAAAAAAGGAGAATAAAGATCGAGAGACATCGTGAGAAAAAGTATAGCAAGAGTTGGAGTTGCGTATAACGAGAAAGCAGAGAGTGAAGAAGGGAAGCAATGAATGGAATCGCGAATCCAAGTAAAAAAAAAAAGAGAGAAAAAGGAAAGTTTAATATAGATTTATCGCGTACAATAAATTGTTTTTATTTTTTTTTTTAGTCAGAGCTTTTTACAAAATAACCAATGTTTGTGCATCGTAGAAATTTTATTGTTTTTAAGGAATATAACTCGTTGGTTTATTGTTTCATTTAAAATGTCAAGTTATTGACATTTTTTTTTTTTTTTTTTTTTTTTTTGTGTTAACAATAAAATTCTAAACTAATCTTTTAACATTCGATTTACATCTCACAAAATTTTAAAAAGTATTTTTTAATTGACATGAATAAACAAATATTGGTAATGAAAAGATACGATAATAAAAAAATAAATAAATAAATAAACGAAATAAAAAAATTGGTGAATTAAATTTTAATTATTTTAAATTGAAAAATTGAATTTAAATCGATAAGTTTTATTTTTATTTTTTCGAATACAAAGACATTATAAAAACATGAATATTCATTTTTATATTATACTTTCCTCTAATACTTCGCTTTACAAGTAATTTAATTCTCATAAAAAAAAAAAAAAAAAAAAAAAAAAAAAAAAAAAAAAAAAAATAAAATAAAATAAAAGTAAACGAATCTATACTTAACCGATTAGAAAAATAAACAAATTTTCTCGAAATTTTTGTCCCTTATCATATCGTACACGACAGCTGAGCTTTCTCTCCTCCAAGAGAGAGAGAGAGAGAGAGAGAGAATACGGGAGGCATAGTTCAAACTATGTCGATGCGCAATGTGCCGTAATTCTAAGACGCTGACAATTGGATTCCATGGTTTATCGAACGTTCGTGGAATCTCAAGGCTGCCCGCGAGGCTTCTATCCCAGCCGCGAACTTTAGCTTCGAGGAGGAGATCGGCTTGTCCGAGTCTATTTAAGGTTACCGAGTAACCCTTCGACGACTTTTCGACACTCTACGTCTATTTGCTGCTGACTAGTTAAATGATAGTTTCTCGTTGATTTATCGAAAGTATCGACTTTTAAGTAATATCGTTGTTAACTTTTATCGATATTAACATTATTGTAAAAATAACGATTTCAATGAAATAAAGGCCATCGAAGTATGCTTTATCCAAGCATTCTTTTTTTTTTTATTATTAGAAAAATAAAGAATGGATTTTATTGAAAAAATTGTTTCAATTAAGACGATACAGATGAAAAAATAAACTAAAATTTGGAACATCCAATTACCGTGGAATTCAAACGAAAATCCAGAGCGCAAAAAAAATTTTTTTGTCCTTACACATCGGAGTCTCATCTTAACAGCTTATACAAATAGTTACCATAAAGCGAGGGTATGCCCAACGGTAAGAAATACGAATACCCAATAAAAAGTCGAAGCGAACGTATATATATAGAAGAAGAAGGGGATAACGGGAAAAAGAAAACGTAGGAAAATCGCAAAACGATAGGAGTAGTAGTAGTAGTACTGGTAGTAGTAGTAGTCGTCCTCGACGTCGTTGGGGTCGAGGGAGCACGTCCTCGTAAAGGATCGAAGCACTCGCCGGCAGCGGTCCAGACCTTTCGCGCATAGCTGCACAAGTCGTGTCGAGAAAGAGATAGAGCAAGAAAAGCCCCAAGGGTCGCCTCTAGTTACGATTCGGCAATTCATTCGTGCCGGGGACGTTCACGAGCCACACGTATACACACCCACACATCCTTGTCGATACACATGTGTGTATATAGATATATATACGTGTATATACACCATATACCGGCGAGAATGCCATTCCCGAAAAACTGTCCAGTACACACGTACGAACGTGTGTTTACACGCGCGTCCTCTCCGACTACCGTAAACTTCTCCAGTAGCGTCTCCTCCCTTTTCTCTCTCACTTTATCCTGTCTGCATCAACGCGCGGTTATGGTCGCTCGCTCGTATCGCTCCACGGCTCGTTTTCATCCTGTCTCTAAGCTTCCTTCGTCTCTCTTTTATTTCGGAAACTATACGCTCCTTCGAGCGTCTTCCCCCCTTTTTTTTTTTTACAATTTTTTACCCATCGTTTTGTTCTTTCCTCCGCGATGCGAATAATTTTAGGTGTACCGATGGTTGCAACCGGCTAAAATATGTGCGATTTTTTAGGTACCGAAAAATCTTAAAATATAAAAATTTGCGATACTAATCAAAAATATTGCTAATTATTTATTTAATTCAGATGACAAGCAAACAAAAAATTTGCAATGAATGCTTGTATAAGATTAATAGTATTTCAACATTTCAAATCGAATATGTTGAACTTTTGATTTTATATTTATCATTTTTTTTTCTACTCCTATAAATTAATGCCATTCGCGACGCGTGAAAATATCTTTTTCGTTGTTGTAACAGGAGTCTAACCAATTAACGATTGATAAAAAACAAGATAGAAAAAAAAAAAAAAAAAAACCAAAACAAAATTCACAAACGCCCGAACGGGATCCTTATGTGCAATGTTACTTCTCGCTCTGCATAACCACGTCCTTTTCTTCACAAAAATAAAAAAAAAAAAAAAAAAAAGAAAAGAAAAAAGAAGAAAAAACCGGGGACCAAAGAGGAGAGATAACAAGAGCGAAGTCGAAGAAGGACTCGGAGTGGGCAAAGAGACAAAGGCGAATAATACCGCAGGAGCCTTGCTATCTTTCCTTCTCTCTCTCTCTCCCTCCCTCTCTCTCTCTTTCTCTCCATTTCGACGGAACTGTGCTTCTTGCATTTCTGCTTGAAAGGCTTCCTTCTCCCGTGGTAGCGCAGATGTGTGACAAAGAGAGGGCGAGATAGAGAGAGAGAGAGAGAGAGAGAGAAAGTGCGAACAGCCTGAAGACACGAAAGATCCGAGGCGGCAAATTCGCCCTGTTCCCGAGGAACGAAGTGAAAGTCCTCGTGTGTCTCGCCTCCTTATGGATGCACAGGAGGCTCTATCCCCGCGCGACGTACTTTGTTATCTTCCTCTCTCGTACTCTCGACTCTCTTTCTCTCTCTCCTCTCTCTCTCTCTTTCTCTCTCTCTCTCTATCCTTATAGAGTGCGAGCAAAGGGGACATGGATTTTGCGCGTCTGGGTATGGAAGAAAAAATTTTTATGCATTTTCTTCCTTTCTGTCTTTTATTTTTTGTTTTTATCATTTTGTAGATTTTATTATTATGTAAGTTGCTGCGTGAATTTTTTTGCCGTATTATTATATTAAATTGTAATATTGTAACAAGTTATTGCATCTTTTAAATATTTTTTCATTGGTTAAAAGAGTTTCTCCGCTAAAGTTTTTTAAAGAATTAGTCTCAATGAAAATAAAACCTCTTTCAATTGCCGTTACACACATCATAATTTCTCTCTCATTAAATGAAGCGATATTTCAAAGTTTATTTTACAACGCAGAAAAAAAAAAAAACGCGCCCCCGGGAACATTAATACGTTAAATGAACAAATTGCCGCCCGACAACATAAAAAATTTCGATAGCCATCGCTTGAACAAAGGCCCGCGCAATAACCATACTTTGGTACAATCGTGTAAACACTCGATTAAAATCTCGGCGGTTCTGCTTCCTTTCTTATACGTATACACTGTATATATACACCTTTCCCACCTCTCCCGGATAGCCTTTTGTCTATCTCACCCCTCGGTGTTTTCCTTTTGTCTCCTTTTCCTTTTCTCCACCCATTCTATTTCCCTCTTAATCGCTCGGGTCTCTTTCTCTCTCTCTCTCTCTCATACCCTCTTATAATCACGCGTTTTCCTTTTGCGCTGTGCTCTCATTATTTTCTTACCTCGTCCTTGCCATTTTTCATTTCTCAGATTTTAGCTTTTCAAACTGTCTTTATAATTATCTAAATTATATAGTACTTTTGGTACGATAACATTTAAGATGTTTTGTATTGTCGTTTTTTATTGTTAGATTTTCTTGTAACTATATCTTATAATTTTCAAGAATTAGTATGTAATTACAATTTTGATTTTAAAGATAACAAATAAAATTAATTTGTCAAGTTTATTACTAAAAAATTGATGATAGCAACTAATAACCTTAATGAATTTAAAACTATACTTTTTATAGTCATTTAATATTTCTTTATGTTTTCTTTATTTATGATTCAGTTTTATATATAAACAAAGCGAATTGAATATTTTATTTTATTCAAAATATTTTACAAAAAAAGGAAAGTTTAAAATATTAGCAAGGAACAATTTCATAATTACTACTTAATATAAACAATGTTCAGCGTTTAATTAATCAAATAATGAAATTTAGGCTTTCGATAATCGTACGTACGTTCGCATCGGCAAATTGGGACAAAAAGAAAAAAAAACAAACAAACAAACAAACAAACACTCACACACACACACACACACAAACACATGGCCCCGAAAAACTTGCAAAACATTCTCCGAGCACTTGAAGTTACAGAGGTACTCGAGCCCCACGGTGTATCGTTTGCCAAATGGTCGTAATTCGACAACGACGTAAATAAACATTTCTTCCACTCAACCTCGACGTACTCAAAGTTTAGCTAAAGCGATAACAATTGAAACCTATAAACGTGTGCGTTAGTTGGTACACGTACGTATATATCCGACTACGACATCGGCATCGTCGTTGCCGTCGTCGTCGTCGTCGTCGTCGCTGTCGTCGCCGTAGTAGTCAACGTCGATGGCAACGTGTCATTGTTGGCGCTACAACGCAGCCCAGGACTCCTCGAGTACTCTACAACGAGCCTCCCCGTGCTCGCCCTACAAAGTCCCTTCACCCCTCCCCTCCTTCAATCCATCGACTCTCTTGGGTCGTAACGCGCGCCCGCTTCATCGAGTGCACGCACTTACGCGCTCGCGCGCGCGCGCGCGTTTGAGCGAGGCTAAAAACCAATGTAAACACACCTCGCGGCGCTCGCGCGTGCCCGTTGGCTCTACTCGATCGTGTGTATCGCGTGCGCGCCCGTGGATGGATGTATGCGTATATTTACACATACGCTGTTAATGAGTTAATGGAACGAGAGAGCGAATGTAATTTTAAGTACCGCGAGAAGAAGAGAGAGAATTGATTAAAAAGGAAAGATCGATTTACTTTTTAATTAGTATTTGCATAAGCATCGTAATATAATTAATTTGGCGTATTTTATTATTAACAACGAGTTATTGTGGGTTAACATTTATGTTTACATTTAACGAGTACAAAATTTACCTCGGTCCGATAGGTTTAAAATTGTTGATTCATCTTGATAAGAAAAGGACAAAATAATAATTGCTGCAAAGTTGTATTAAATTTAATCAAAACTTTACTATATTCTATGTTTCTACGTTTTCATAGGCCATTCAAACTTATATGTACGTATAATTAGAAAATAGGCAACGATTAGCGACGCTTACTCGTACAAACATCTCGCCATTTTACTCGATTCAAAGACCAAAATCCTTTTCCTTTTCCTTCTCCTACATTATATATCGACCCTTCCTCCATCCATCGTACACATAACGCACGCCACTCGTTTTAATAAAGCCCTCGTCGCACGATTTTAAGAGGGAAGCCATTAAAAACATCGCAATCGGTAACGGAGAAAGAGCGAGAGAGAAAGAGGGAGAGATGTGTACGAGCCAGCTCGCCATCTGCTCCGGAACTAAACAAGAATGCCCCCGCGACGTCGTAAGAGGCTTCTCTCTCTCTCTCTCTCTCTCTTGGACCTCCTGCGTCAGCAGGCCACTGCTGTATTCACGAGAGTAGCGGCTACTATCGTATCGCGTTTACACAGCGTCTACTTATATATATATATGTATACCCGCTTAAATGCATTGCACGCGTCGAGCCGCCTCCGAAGCTTTTGTGTCGCCCGCGACACGTGCACTTTCTCTCTCTCTCTCTCTCTCTCTCTACCTCGTCGATGAATCGTTTACGTTTTATCTTTAATATTAATATTTATGCAGACGATTTTAACGAGTGAGCGCAAGCGACGCGTCGTTTGTATACGTATACACGCGCAAGGTAGAGGTTTTTATTTTTCTTCTTTTGTTTATAGCAAGTTGTTTTTCTTGTAACAGCGTTAGCGAGAGAATTCGAAAATGCGAAAGCGATTGATCATTTAATAAGATATTTTTTTCGATTTTTTCTTTTTGTACGAGATGTATTGTATGTGCGCACGTGGATATACTTAGTTAATAAAAAAGTTACTTTTCATGCGTGGTAACATTTTACTTTTTAAGCAACGCTTTACGCGCACTTAAAATTTACGTGTATAGAAATGTTTCCCTTAGATTAAACAGCGGACAATTAATATTTCATGCTCGCGTAAATAATTTTTGTTTGATTTTTTTAAACCTTATATAAATAACGGTATCGTTAATCGTGATATTTGTTGATTGACTAATCAGTCGAGGAGAGTTTTTAAATAATCGATAGACGTATCGAAAAGACAATCACGGATAAAAAATTTAAAATATGCATCGGTTATCGTTCACATCGCTAAGCGACCGAAAACTATACATCGTTATCCGTGCGAAAGAGGAAAATCAAAATTACAGAAATCGATTGTGACTACTCCATTCGTAAAATATCAACAAGAATCGTGAATGGCAATTCTAAACAAGACCTAATGCAAACGAGCGAACGATCAATGACAATAACGGAAATTCCGCGAGATCGTAAATTTGCGAACGATTCTATATAGCTAACGAAAATTTTTGCATCATTAAACGTCGCATTCACTCAAGCGATAAATAACTCGCGTTGATATTCCATTCTCCGCGGTCGATATTTTTAATCGAGCGTTTCTCCAAGTGATTGTCAATCGTGTCGTCGAAACTTTTTTTTTTGAAACGTTTGGAAGAATTTTTTTAATTGCAAAATTATCGTCTAAAAAATATAGTTTATGAATGAAAAAATACTTTAATGGATTCACGTTTTCATTTCATTTTTATTTCATTGATTGTTTTACAAATAATAAAATCAAAGACTTTTATCCATCAATTATTTACAATTCTCAATTATAAATAATACATTTTTGCAATTGATTGTAATAAGTTTACTCGACAAACTTTACATCGAGCTTACGATAAATAACGTAGTAATTAAAAAAATTTTCGCGTAAAAGTTCAACGCAACATTCGTTGACGAATATGCACGAATTAAAAAGTTTAAACGATACAACTTCAAACATTAAAACGTCGAATAAATGAAAACGATAAAGCAACTTTCCAAAGCCCTTTTATAAACATCAAATATTTCGCGCCTTACATCGGATATTCCATTCGACGAAAACACCGCGCAAATAAATGAATAAATAAATATCCGTTCCTCGATGTACCGCTTCGTATTTTATATTAGCCCGGAAATTTATAGAAGCACTGGGTCGTTTATCAAAAATTTTTGACGAATTATCCCGCGAATAATAAGGGCGTAATTGTAATCGCGGGCCAACGCGAGCGAGCGTTTGAAGTGCGGGAAATAGGGGAAAGGCTACAGTGGTAGAGCGCACCTCGAAAATCGTGTTGCGGTTAAATATCTCGAGTTCGCTCTTTCTCTCTCTCTCTCTCTCTCTCTCTCTCTCTCTCTCTCTCTCGTGTCACACCTCGTGTCGCTAATTGTCTCGCGCGCGTGTTCGAATACAAAATGCCCATCGAAAACCTCGCGCGCTCTAAGCGTTGAATGATCGCGCGAATCACTGATAGGGTATTTATGATTTTGAATTTTGACTCGCTCGTTCATGGATCGTTTGTGGTTATGTTGTATTTACGATTTGCGATTTAAGCTGTTTGTACATGTACGTCGATCGATAGATTGTTACATCGGTATAATTGGTATAAATTATGCTCGCGATAAAAAGCGTGCTATTACAGCTGAAAAGTAATTTTTTTTTATTATTAATGTATAAATAACTCTTATCCTCAATTTTTCTGCGGCAAACTCGTCCTAATTGTATGCCCAATTGTATCAATAGTTTGCGATATTCAAAGTGTTGGCTTGCAAATAATACTCATCGAATTGCGATTATTTTATTATTAACGTCGGGCAAATTGCGACTGTGCAATATTAAACATATAATTAAATGTCAAATTATTTCCGGTTATTATAATATCGAAGAAAAAAAAATGTTGAAAAATTCAATCACTTTGTCCGACTAAAAATTTAATTATTCGGTTTAAATAACGTAAGATTAAGAAGGTTAACACTCGATTTTGTAATATATCTCGACTTTTCAATAGATAACGAGCAGCAATTACGAATCGACAAATGCCCCACTTTAAAAAGCCAGCGTCCCGATATGGGTGCGATCCAAAAATCATAAGTTTAAAAACTCTTATCCGGCACGCTTCGCGCCAAATCATTCCGTCGTTCAACTTTCTTATCCCCTCGCGCCGTGTCCTTTCGACCGACTGTCAAGTACATATATATATATATATATATACACAAACATACACTCAAACGTTTTTCACAATAGATAAGGGGACAAAAGTTTAGGGGAAGAAAAAGATCTTTCGCGCGAATTAAACGAAGAAAATTTCGACTCGTGAAAAGTTTTTATAATAATCGATCGTCGGTCCCTGACACGCCGCCGCGGAATTACGTCCCTGCCTATAAGATGCGATCGAGTTTATGCAAAAATTGCTCGATAAGTAAACTCTGCTCCGAGTGGATCGAATTTAAAGGTCAATAAGGTCAAATAATAAAGTAAACCAGTCGTTGAATGTTTGCAGTTCCGATAGATTAACGATTTCTCGTAAACATTTTTTGGGCAACGTTAAGGGAGTTATAAATCTGTGAAGGAAAACGCTGGGCGCGCGTTTCTTCGCATACTTTATTCAGCGAGAATAATTCTACTTTGGTCCGATTCTTGAACGTTATAACTATTCGAAAATTGTAGCCGCGTTAACTTCATACACATAAAATATGCGGTAGCCGTGAGGTAAGATTGTAGAAAAAGAAAGAAACGCTGATAAAGAGAGGATAGAAGGAGAATGAGGGAACTAGAGAAAGATAGAGCGAGTGAGGTGAGGCTGGACGCGCGGATGCCCTCGTGAATAGAATCAGTGAATAAGGCGGATGATTGGATAAGGATGAAGACGGTAGCTCCGGCAAAGTTCTCTTCTTCTCTACTCGCCGGCGGGCGAAAACGAGTTGCTCGAAAGTCCTTACGTCGTGCCGTGGCTATAGTTTCCTACTCGAACTAGCCTCCCGTATTCTCTCTTTTGCACGAACAAGCCAGAGAGCTCCAGAGAGACTGAAAGAGAGAGAGAGAGAGAGAGAGCGAGAGAGAGAATAAGAGAGAGGTGACTAGACGAGAAAATAAATCTATAGTTGATGGAGAGAGACAGAGGAGGAAGAAGAGAAGGAAAACGAACCGCAGCAGAATATTGATTTCCACGTCGGACAGACCACCGACAAATATTGGCCGCGCGCTTGTACGAGTATATAGCTAAGTATACATATACGTGTAATCCGCGTACTCTTGTGGCTCGCCATTTTCGAAATCTGCGCGCAACCTACCGCTTTGCTAATGTCGAGTAGAAGCTTGCCCTGTGTTCCGCTGACTAAATTGGGATGGAAGGGGTGAGTGGGAGGGAAGCGGATAGATGTAGCGGGAAGATAAAGAGTAGGCCAAGCTTTTATCCTCAGCGAATGGGCTAACGTAAATAGGAAGCTTCGAGCGAGAGAGACATGCGCGCGCTCGCGCGCTTTAAACAGAAAAATACTCATTCCTCCTCCGACGAGTAATGTAGAATTTTAATCGCCGATGAGTGAGGCTTTTTTTTTTTTAAATATCGTAAGACTTATTATATTTTGATAATGTAATGTAATAATTTACTTGATGGATTAATTTAATATAATTTTTTTCAAATGGAAAGCGTACGTTTTTCATTACGATTATAACATAACTAATCCATTCTTATAAAAAAATTTTTACATTTAGTAATCATAGCGATGCAATTTGCTTCTTCAAGACTAAAGTGTGTCATTCGATAAATTTTTTTATAACGTATAGAAACAAAGCTCTTTCAATTCGAAAATTACTTTGGAATAAAATTGTTTACGAGATGATTCACGGAAAAAAAGAATCTTTTAACGACAAATTAACTCTTATATCAAATACATTCCATATTGTAATCGTTTTGACTATTGATCATTACCGGAGTTTATAATTATATCGTACCAAAATATCGGCAACGTCGACCAAAATCAGCTTCTTATATTGGATTAACAACGATGAGAAGTTCTCGCTCAATCGCCGGCCACCGAAGTAGTTACAAATGTAAAGTTGCAAAGGAATCCTGCATTCGAAGGGCCATTGAACACTAGGATATTACGGTTAGCGAATACCGTGAGGTGACGATGAGCCAAGATCCATCGCTTGAAACTTTTTTAGAATATAATATGTGAAATTTAAATTATTGTTAATGAAAATCAATTGGTATATATGAAATTATTCCATTATGCGAAACCTGAAGACTCTAATCAATTATTAAATGCATACGATAAAATCATCACAATGCTCTGGTAAATTAACAAAAATCCATTCACCGTCAATCAAAATAACAATCGTAACGCGTATGGAAAATAAGCAGAGATTGAGCAACAACATGAAAAAACATCCAGAACAATAGGATGAAAAAGCGCAAGGAGAGACAGAGGAAGACGTAGACGTAACGGTTACATCTAGCGTAGGTGTACAGCGTAGAAAGCCAGAACTCGACGATACTCTATCCCTTAATTAATTCAGTTGACGTTTTACTGGTTCTCCGTGTAATTAATGCAATTTTCGCGGGCTCGACCCGCTCGCGAGAGATTCAAATACAGAATTAATCAGCTCAACGCTCTCCCTCTCTTTCTTACCCCCCTGTCTATGTATATACATTACACTAACGCATATACATGAAGCTCTGTCTCACGGTAAAGTTGTACCGAGAAAGAGAGAGAGAGAGAGAGAGAGAGACGAAGAAACACGCCATGAGATGGAGAGAGGAAGACTCTCTCGCGAGGTTAATTATGTAACGTCCGTTGTGTTTTTGCCCTTCAAGCGAGAGAACGCCGGAGTATCCGCTGACAGCTGAATTAGGGAAAAGCCTCCGTGCGTTCTCTCTTAGTCTATCATTGTATTTGTATGCGTTGCGTCACGCTGCTATCTCATTCGCGATCCATTTCTTTCTATGTTTTCCTTTCGCTTTCCGTTTCATTTGCTTTTTTTTTTTTTTTTTTTCATCCCCCTTCGTTCGTTCACTTTTCGTGTCGCGGTCGTGGAAAGATCGTAATTACCAAACGTGTGAAAACTTTTTTTTTCGTTCAAGGGTTTGAATGAATTTCAGTACGAACTTTACTTTCTCGTGTCATTTAGAATGATGCTTTTCTTAAACCAGTCGTAAAATGTTTTTACCTATATTTGATTTAGATTTAAAACGTTGCATTTGATATAAAATTATAAATGTTTTAGAAATTTTAATAATAATACCATTTGCATTTGAGTAAATTGATGACTGTTTTTTTACTTATTTATTTATTTATTTATTTTTTTTTTTAATTCAAATTTTAAGCTTTTTTCAACGTAACAATGACTTTAGTAGCGTCCATAAAAATCTTTTCCAACAATTTTTTTTTTTTTTAAGTAACTCGATTTGAATATATTTTTATTTGATAAAGTATCTATTCATTTATACATGTACCATCTATGATATTAACACGGAAAGCGCTGGCGATGTTTTGAAAAATTTTAAGTAAATATTTGTTACGCGAATCAGCTTTAAAGAAATCAACAATTGGAGTATCCATTTCCCATCAATTTTTAAAGTACGCATGAAAACGAATTTTCGGGCAACATCTCTCGCACTTTTTAAGGAGCGAGGAAAAAGAGAGAGAGAGAGAGAGAGAGAGAGAGAAAGAGAAGAAATATCGTTTCAAAAAGCACTTTATGCTTGTTAAAAATCAAAAATCAAAATTTTTTTTCATCTATTTCAGAGAAACAGAGGAAGAGGCGATAGCAAACGTTTCTACCCGTGCCCTAGCTCAATGCCCTCTTGAATATTTGACAAGTGCAACATTTTAAAACGATGCACTATATTTAAATCCATTTTCCACTCTCTCTATCTCTCTGTTTCTCCCTCTATCGTGTCCTTTTTGTACTCACGTGCTCGACATTTAAAACGAACCTTTATCAAATTACTTTCGGTGACGATTTCACCGCGAAAGCATTTTTTTGTCGACGTTATTTGGATACAAGAGCAAGAGAAAGAGAGGAAGAGTGAAAGAGAGAGAGAGAAAGAGAGAGAGAGAAAGAGAGAGAGAGAGAGAGAGAGAGAGAGAGAGATGGAGGAAAAAATGAAGAAAAATATGGTTTGAGATAGGAGAAAACGATTTGAATTGTCCCGCTATTGGTCCTCTTCCAACGTAATTCTCCATGCCAGAACGTCAAAACACGGAAAGCGCGGCCCATGATAATTGACGCTCATAATTTGATAACATCGATTGTCAACGAGGCCGAAATTTATCGCGATATGCCCCTTGATAGTTACGAATTGGTTTTTTTTATTTTTATTTTTTATGGACTCTCTTCTAACTTTGGACAAACATGAAACTAGTACTGCCGCACTTTCAGGATGAATTTTTTTTTTTTTTTTTTTTTTTTTTATCTGATTTACTGTCGGTGACGTATTTCCTTTTTGTACGGTCAAAAGTTATTTGCCAACGAAAAATTAATTTTTTGAAATGTTTTACGCCTTTCTATTTTAAACTTTCTTTTTTTTTTTCTAGTTTGCTTTTGTTATCCGAATAGTAATTCAATCTTTTGAAAAATCTTTCAAAATGTTTATTTGTGAAATCGCTTAAAAATTTGTTACACATGTACTATTTACTTTTTTAAAATTAAACTTGCTTTTTGACTTTCGAATAAAATACTAATAAACGTTTAATGTTTTAAATGTAGTAAATAAGATAC
Source organism: Chalcis sispes (assembly GCA_949987625.1). Lineage (NCBI taxonomy): Eukaryota > Metazoa > Arthropoda > Insecta > Hymenoptera > Chalcididae > Chalcis > Chalcis sispes. The sequence continues at coordinate 3,977,677 of OX465094.1, read as the reverse complement.
GAAGATTTATTTAAAAAAAAAAAAAAATCAACGTTTGATAATATTTATTCTCATTTAGAACAATGTAGATAAACTTTGTTTATATATTTTACATTTCAACGATTCGAATTCATTAAAATTTAAACAAAAGCCGAATTATCGGCGAGCGACGATGAAAAAGAAGAAAGAAAAATCTCGTCATCGATTCATCTAATAACAATAATGATTTATCGCAAGTACGCACATTGAATTTTAATAATCCCCCCATTGAAAACGTGCACGGGACCTCGTCTTGTGTTCTCTTTTCGTGTCCTTCTCCCCGCTCCCCTTCACTCTTACCTCCATTCCTCTTTCACCACAGAAATCCTGAATGAATTTTGCACTTTTAGCTCGTATAACGTAAACGGAAGATGGAATTTTCCATCGACTCTCTCGCGTGTGCGCGTTTACGTAAACACGCGAAAATCACTTTTCCAGGCCAAAGGACTCATTGTGAAATAATTGCCGGGCGAGTTAAACGCGTTATAAATATTATGCGGGGAGGGCGCGCGCGCGCGCGCGCGTTGCCAGTTAACCAGCATAATACAATGTAAATATACTTTGAGATTAACGAAGCGTAAGGCCCGGGCTCTTACGTGTAAAGCGTTTCTGAAAATGATTTCGCGCCCTGCGCTTGTACTTACATGTAAGTCGATGTGTATATGTTTGTGTGTGTGTGTGCGCGTACATATATTCTGCATACATATACAGCTGGCTTTCCCTCGCTTTAATTGCAACTATATCGCCCGGCGACGTTACTTGAGTCGGGATAACATTGTACGCTCAAAGCATGTTTTATATATATATATACACATATATATATAGAAAAGTTCTCAGCAGTTGTTGAGAAATTATAAGGACGTGGTTGTGTGTAGCGACTAATTTACACGGCACGCATTGATGCACTTTGAAAACAAAACGCATATATACATACATACATATGTATTTGGACAATGAGCTTTCGAAATTTAAATTAAATTTGTTATGTATGCATGAATTTTTGTAAATATCGGATCATATTTCTAGTAATTATAATCTTTAAAAGAGAAACATTTTTAGTAAAATTTAAAAATAACTTTTTAAGCTATATCATGAAAATTTCATTTATAAATATCCTACATAGTTTGATTCTATAAAATTAAAAAAATTTCAAATTCTTCTTTTTATTGCAATAAATATATTATTTTCAAATGTATTAACATCTGAAGCTCTGAATAACTAAATGAATTTAATTACTATCTGAATCCATTGCCGCCAGATATTAAATTATTGAAATAGATTAATAGTTAATGCAAGTAATTAAATAGCTTATGTTCGTACCGTTTGGCATTAATTAAATTCCAAATTCATTTTAATATTAATTGATTATCATAGTATTGACAAAAAAGGTGTTTTCGTTAATTTAGAAAACTGTAGTTTAAGAGGAGAAAATGTAGTCGCAGTATCCAAATTGAGTTATATATAGTAAATCTTTATTTTCACTAATAAAACTACTTGAAAAATAATCAAATTTTAATAAATTTAAATTAATGTTTAATGATCAAATTCAACATTTTAATAATTTTTATAAATGTACAATGTCATGCAGTAAATTCAATATTTCACTAATTTAATATTATTCTTTAAAATATATTAGATACATATATCTAAATTAAAAAATGAAATATAAATTAGATTCGTTTTCTCGTAGTTTCCAAAAGCTAAAGCGCGCTAAAGTGTTATGAAACAATGAATTTAATCAGGAATATTCGCTCGGAATTATCGACGGTGGAAAATTTTATTTCTGAAGCAGGAGGCAAAGCCGAACTTCTATCTTTTCGTTGAAGTTAAATGTTAAATCGATTTAATCCAAAGTAGATACCGGAATTAGTAGCTCCCCTCTCTCCAATTTACTAATTCGACTAATGAAAAGCTCGTGCGGGTAATATTGAAAATAATTGAAAATTTCAGTTAATAAATTAGATACTTTATCGTGGGCAGATAGTTATAAGCTTCAAATAAATTAGTCGAAAAGTAATGTTTAATTTCCGTGAGGAAAATGATAATCGTAACATTCCATAATAATGTTGCTACATTCTAGTCGAGTAATTTAACGTTAAAATTGCACCTTGTAACTTTGAGTGAAAGAAGAGAGAGAGAGGAGGAAGAGTAAGAGGAGAGAAAACAAATGAGATAAAGAGGGTTTTCTACGCTGTAATTATAATTATTTCCATTATACCGTTACTGCAATGACCTAAATCTCTATTAATTAATCAACACGTGTGTTAATCTCGTGTACAACTTCAAAATTTGTCGATCAATATCGTGGTGAGCGCGCAACATCCGATAATGATATTAAATTCTATACAATATTGTGTTGTTACATGAGAACAGTTTGTATAACTATTCGGAAAATACGAGCGTTTAAGGATTAACAAAAGTCATTTAACAAAACTTTACAATTCTATTACAATTTTAATCGTATAATTTTAATTACTTGGTTGATAATTTTATCTTTCTTTTTTATCAACGTTTAATCGCGATTATTTTTAAACGTTATTCGAGTTGAAATGAAAAAGTTTTAACATAATTGCTTTAAAACAAAATAAATGTATCCATAAAATTTTATAAAATAATTGATGCCAATGTAAAATAGCGAATACATAATAATATGCAGTAGCTTAAATGATTCAATGCCAAATTACGTAATGTTAACATTGCACTTAATAATTTCCCTGTTATATTTCGTATTTTAATCCTTATTAAATTAATCAGCTCATTCATCCATTGTCGTATTCGTAATAATTACTGTAAATTAATTTTTTTATAATAAGTAATGATTACACCAATTACAGAATTTTATTCAACTTTATCTCAAGCATAATTTTATTTATTAAATCGTGTATTGTCAAGTCCGGCTGCTCTGCTTCTTTAAATTGATACTAAAACGTATGACCGAATTCGATAATTTCAACTGCACGAGCGGACAACTCGCACAAGGACAACTCGGGTAAAATGTGCATACGCGAGAACGTAAAATCCCACAGTAATTCGCGATATTCTTTATAAGCGTACGTAAACTCCGTTAACGAGACTCGATCTTATGTCAATTCCCGTGGAATAACGAATCTTTCTCCCTTTCGTTGGTTTGAAAAAAAAAAAAATAGCTACAGATCGCAAAATGTGTAATTCAACATTGGTAGAAGATAGTAAAGATAGGAGGGATCACCGATACCCTAGCAAAACAGCTCTTGACAATGTAGAAAAAGGATTCCTCGTTCTCCCAAAGAAGTAACAGTCTATCCTTAAATCCATTAAGGAGTCAAAGTCTCGAGCTCGGGTGTGCGTATACGCAAGCGCAATGGGCGCACACCTGCTTCGAGGAAGGGAGTTTAAGGCTCGGTGGAGAGGATGGCGGGAGAAGGGAACGGAAAAAAAAAGAAACAGTATAAGCGAGATGTAGAGAATGAGTGAGAGAGAGAGCGAGAGAGAGCGAGAGCGAGAGAGAGAGAAAGGAAGACAGAAAGGAGAGCGGCGCACCGGCGATGACGGCGCAACGAGTTATTAGAGCCAGAGCGCGTCATTTCCGGCTGCGCACGAGTATAACGTATATGTACTCTGTAGAAAGAGAGAGAGAGAGAGAGAGAGAGAGAGAGAGAGAGAGAGGGGGGGAGGGAATCGGCAGTAGCACAGAGCGCGAGAATACAATCGCGCTTCGTCCCACGCCCGTTTCTCTCTCTCTCTCTCTCTCTCTCTCTCTCTCTCTCTCTCTCTCTCTATCTCTGTCTCTTTCTATCTCTTCTTTACTCTTTCTCGTTCTTAGCATGTGTATAAAGAAGATGGAGAAGGAGGAGGAGAAGGAGGAGGAGGAGGCGGCTCACATCCTGCGATTCAAGAGGTTTGTACCGACGCCGTTTTCTTTTCTTTCTCTTCGCCGTTTTTTTTCTTTTTCTCGCTCTCTGCTCGCTCCTCCACCTCTTTCGTCTCATTCTGCGCTGCTTTGCCTTTTCGAGGCCCCCCGAGACTTCTTCTTCTTGCGCGCCTCTTCTTTAATTAGCTCTGTGTGTGTATACGATGTGGGAAGAAAAGGTGTGCGTACACATACTCTTTCTCTCTCTCTCTCTTTCTCTCTCTCTCTCTATCTATCTATCTCTCTCTCTCTTTCCCTCGACACTCGTTTACGTCTCTGTGAATAGAGGTGGTATATATACACGAGCGTTGAGAAGAGTCGAGGACGGCGGCCGTGAAAAAAAGTGTAGCGCTCGCAATGTTTACTCTCGTCGTTGCGGGGGAGTCCATTTTCGGTGGTGGTCGTTGCGCTTAAACCTCCCTGTGTGCTTTTTTTTCTTGGTCGAGAGTTTTTTATCAAGGTATATTTTAAGATAGTTTTGTTTCTTTATAATTTTACGAAACATGGATAAACTTTGAAAGCGATAACTTTTATTTAAAATTTTTATAATAATTGCTTTATAAAACGATGCAATATTTTTCAAATTTATAAACGTCATAATCTATTGAATTTATTTTTAACATTGAATAGTTACGTTTTTTATAATCGTATATGCTATTTCTAAATGTTATATCGTTATAAGAACCGTAACAGTAAAACAACCGTTATAATTATAAATGACAATTACTCGATAATAAAATTCTAATGAGTATAAATTTTACGAATCGCATTTAAAAATCTTTATTCGAGTATTTTTGTAAAACAGAAAACTCGAAAAACTTATAATGCTATCTATACTGACATTTTATTTTTGAAGGAGTTGTTAAACGAGTGAAAATTTGAAACTTGATGAAGATTGACTATTCTTAGAGAATCTGAAGTTAAGTATCGAAAATAAATTTAAAATAAATATTCAGATAAAATCGACAACGAATATGAAAAAAGTCGGACGTCCATTATCAATCATCTGCCTTGATGTTAATTGTTTGGAAGAAAGATACAAGAGAAGCCCTTAAAACTCGACCTTTCACACGAAATAAACGGTTTCACTGAGAGCCGAGAGAGCACAGGACGACATAGGAAAAGACATGGAAACGATCCTATCTTCTCTCTCTCTCTCTCTCTCTCTCTCTCTCTCTCTCTCTCTCTCTCTCTCCCTCTCTATCTCTTTTGGCCGCAGGTGAAGGAAGCAAAGTGGCAGCAGCGCACTTGGAAGTCGGAGGAAAACAAGATTATCATACGGATCCGGCTTAAAGTTCGCTCAGTCTCGCGCCCGCGCGTTAGTACTAGCGGCGATGGCGTGTGGCTTTCCGGAAAAGCGAATGAGAAGGAAAGCAAGAACGAGCGAAAGAGCAAAAGAGCAAAAGAGAGAAAGCTTCTGTCCTCGCTCGACGGCGTACTTTTAGTCGGGGGAACGAAGACGTCCTGGAATTATGTTAATTCGACAAATCTTTCGACTTTCCCGTTCCTGTCCCACCTTCTCCCTTAAACGCTGCGACAACGAAACTTGGACGCCCGAAGCCCACATTAGCGGCATTACCACTTGATTGTACATACGTATGCATATATACATATAGATTTTACAGTCTACGTTTACGTCGATCGTTATCCGCTGGTATTTATGGTGTGTATTACGTCGTTTGCTGTGCTTCGTACGAAGAATATTTGGTGAATGTATTACGACAAGAATTATAATTTCACGGCGTGGGTTTTGTTCGTCTAAGCCTCGATGTACGTTTAATCGGCTCTCTTTCATTTGATATTGCATTGATGTATTTCATTTTTTTTTTTTTTTTTTTTTTTTCTTTTTATAAACGACTTTGTATTTTTAATCATGCGAAACAAAAAAATTGATAAAATATTTAATCAATTATTTTGCTCAATAATTGATTAATATTATTAAAAAAGAACATTTAAACGTTCGTTCAGCATTAAATTTTTTTGGGTATCATAAAAATTGATAGCTTTTAATAAATTATTAATACAAACATAAACTAAAAATGTTATATATTATTATCCAGAGAAATAGAGTTAAATTTATATGAAGATCTTGAAAGTAATTAAGTAAATTGCGACTTGTTAGGTTATAAAATAAACATTAAATTTGTTTAACTACAGAAATATGAACAAATTCGACCTTAATTAAAAAAAATTGGGAAAACTGCAGTTTACCGGTCATTTTTTTCCAATCAATAATCTCCAAGTGATAGCTAATGCAGTTTAATCAATCAATAATAATAAAAAAAAAAAGAAAACCCCATAAAATGCAGACCAACGCGTACAGTTATACTTCGGAAAATTGAGTCGAAAGCTGTAAGGGATGATTGATATTCTATCGGCAGCGCGACGGCAGGGAAATATCTCTCGTATCGCGGCTCTGTCCCTCTTTCAGCATCGCATCGAATTAATAGTCCCGCGAACTTTGCAGCTAACCTAGCATTAATAAATAACGTGGAATAAAGAGAAAATTATTCGTAGGCATACACACAACCGTGATACGGACACTTTCGCAAATATACATGTGTGTATGTGTGTATGTGTGTGTGTGTGTGTGCATGTATGCAGTTTCGCAATAAAAAGCGCCGGTACGTGAAATTTGCGGGAGTGCGTGTCCGTACATCGTATTTATTCGTATTACAATATTTCGCGTCCGTTTCTACACTTTATTCTCAGTTTTCTCATATCCTTTTATCCCTACATCTTTTTTAATATTATTCCTCTCTAAAATAGTAGACGAGGTAGTAGGAGACGAAGATGCGAGGAGCGAGGAATGATTTCTGTTTTTCGGATACTTTCGGATTCGAATCGTGTAAAGCTCGGCGAAAAATTTTCACCGGCTTTTCTATTGTTTACGAGATTGTTAAATGAGTTGCGATAACACGTTCGCACGCGCGATGTGCGTACATTTACATTGTGTATGAATTTCGTTAAAATTTATTATACTTTGGAAAATTTTCAACGACGAATAAAATATATTAAGATCGAAAATATCGCATTGTTTATAATGTCGTTATGCATTATTGTTACGTTGAATATAAAATTTTTACACAAAGCTCGAATTTATGTGTACGATCGCGCGCGTGTTATAATTTTATAAAGTAACAAATCCATTGCAATATATAATATGTGCTTTTACTTAACGTTATGAATTCTGTACAACGAAACATGTTTTACTGGAAATTTTATAACTTTAGAAAAGCATTATTAAACGAATAACTTTTATAAACGCAATAATTTTGACAACGTCATGCAATCGGATATAAAATGTGTACACAATAAAGCTCCAGCATATCGGTTATCAATAAGAAATACATCCCAGTAATTATTATCGTATTTCATTTAAAAATAAACGTCAAAAATATGTACATTCGTTCGAAAGCGATGACGAGATTATCGAGATTGTCAGTTCCATTACGACATATGCCGTATGTTCTCCACTTGTTGCAAGTGATTAAACAAGTCTACCTATTGCGCACACGTGTGTACTCGAGAACAAAAACGTACTCGCAGGCCACGTAAACGCAGACTTATATATATATACATACATTAATCTATATATATATATATATACACACACACACATATCGCACAAAAGACTTAATGCTGTACCTCGAACGGGCATTGATCCTCGGGCTTTCTCCGCCAAATCATCGTTATATACACATGTATATGTATATATGTATACATATCGAAATCCGATTGGGCGAGTTCGTTCGTCGTGCGGAGGCAGTAGCGCGTCAAGCAATAAAATGACGACGCGACGCCTCATTTGTCCGCTGCGCGATGCTTGTTCGTTGTTATACATCTATAAATGTGTGTGTATTGTATATACATCGACAATAGAAGCGGACATTTCGAAGCGAGCACCGATTGATCGCGTATATATCGTGTACGCACTCCTAAACTTTTTCCCCGACTGTTTTCGCACGCGCGCGCCCCACTGGAATTACTTTCGATGCGGTACATAACTTTATTGTTATCGCTACTTTGTAATGTATTCAAATATATATATGAATGTGTGTATGTGTTTGTTTTGGTCAACAGGTTCGTTTAAAAATTTAAAGGTGTTTAGCAACGCTGGAAAATGTATATCATTCGATTTGGGATATGGATACGCGTTGGTTTTAATGTTTGAGATGAATTCGGAATGAGAAAAATTTATTTTATGCTTGAAAAATTTATTTTGAAATTGAATTATTATCGAAACCCGATTATTTTATAAATGAATTAATTTTCTATTTCTTAATACAATTACAGAATTTTATGCGAAAAAAAAGCATTAAGATTTTTCTTGAATAAATTTACTTAAAATGCTGCATAGCTGTGCGGTACGTGTAATTTATAAACATTTTACGAATCTCAATTAAGCAAAAGATACAATTTAAAAAAGTTTTTTACTGCTTTATCAGTACATATCAAGTTTTTCCACATAAGGTACGTTTATAAAAATACATCTGAATCTAATCATGAAATAATACAAAAATAGCCTCAGCTGCACAATTCGAATTTCAAATTAAGAAAATAATCGAATGTCAATGCCGATCATTCATCAATGAAACAAAAATAAAAGAAAGAAAGAAAGAAATAATGATAATGCGCATAACCAGTTCATGACTCGTCAAAGTCTCTCGCAAAAATCCGCCTCGCGCGTACGTACTTTACTTGTATTACTTACAAAAAAGACGCGCAATAATAAATCAATTGATGATTCCAGCGGTCCTTCGCCGTGTACGCGAACAAATCGTGACGACGCGATCGATCGTCGCACCACGTAAAGCACATTTTCCTTCCACCTTCTTTTTCCAATATCTTATAAATATAAATATATATACGTTAACGAATCGCGTAACGCGCCGACGATATATTTGTCGCGTCGCGGATACATATATAAGTATACATACTCGCTAAACAACAATTTAGCGGCCGTTTCCTTCTCTCTTCTATCTTTTCTTCTTTATTTTTTTTACGGGAAGGAAAATAAATAGAGTCCGCGCGATGTACACGGATAGATACATGCAACGTCAATAGTGACTATATACGCGCTGTACGCTTGGGAGATACGGGAAAAAGCGTAGGAAAAGCGCGTACGCGCGCGCGCGTCTGTGTGTGTGTGTGTGTGTGTGTGTGTAAGCGTATACAGATAGCGATACCACGGGCGTGCGCGCGCGAGATCGGGTGGGAGAGTACGTGCACGAGGGTGGTTACTCTCTCATTGCGGTCGCGTGTTGTCTTGCAATTACTGTACGCACGTACATACACACGTAAAGGTATACATTCTCGCCGAAGCGCATTTTATTCTCTGCATATTTACTCGCTTCTGCACCGACAGTCGAGTTTTCTATTCCCTTTCTCGCTCTCTCTCTCTCCCTCTCTTTCTTGTTTCGTATTCTCTTGCTTAGTGTCTCATTCTCTCCTTCTCGATCTCTTTTGTCTTGCACTTTTGATTCTTCTTTGTTCTCTCTCTCTCTCTCTCGCTCTCTTGCCGCGTTCAACATTTTTCTTCATTCGGCGTGTTTATACGGATTTTTCTGTGTACACTCGCGCGTGTATTTACTCACGGAATCGTTATATCATTGAGTCTTGGTAAATTACCGATAATTTTATTGCTATTAAGCGGGTTAAATTGAAAAAAAAAAAAGAAATCCATTCAAAGACTTGATACTTTATCAATCCAAGCATATATTTACCACTTGTAAAACCAATATTTTCAAAACTCTTGTTAAAAAAATAAAAAAACAAAAAAAAAAAAACGATAAAGAATCGAGTTGCTTTTGTGGGCAAATCTTTTCAACGCAGTTTTTATATATTCCATTTAAAAAAAAAAGAACCAAAAGTTTTTCTAACCCCTTTTTGTCGTTCCTATATATTCTAGTCATTTAGCCGTACTTATTCAGCAGGTTTAAGACTCTGGTGTACCAATTGAACGTCGCGTACGCACGCAAAGAGCGTAACGAATGTGAAGGTAGCTCTCTCTCTCTCTCTCTCTCTCTCTTTATCGATACGTAAAAAAAAAGAAAAAGAGAGAGAAAGAAAGAATTAAAGCTCTCGAATCCACTTCGTCGTTATGTGCGCGTCGGGAAAGCGAATTTTGTTAGCAGTCCCTTCCGCGATTTATATCGTTAATACGGTATATGGCACTTGTCGTTAATATTAGGCTTTAATTAAGCCTCTTTTATCGATCGATGATAGTATTTTTCCTATCTACTCTCTCTCTCTCTCTCTCTCTCTTACTCTCTGCATGTAGATATATCGCTCTCGTATACTCTCTTATTGCTAGATATTTTTGTGATCTCTCACGACGCGCTGTTTATGGGGTGTTGAAGATTTGCTGTATCGTTTTCACAGGGATAGAAAGAAAGAGAGAGAAAAAGAGAGAGAAAGAGAGAAAAAGAGAAAAAGAAGGAAGGGGTGTGTCGATGTGTTTCTACCAGCTTGTTTATGCAATCTTGTTTATGTGAATGGCTGATGTATACGCGCGCACCTCTTTTACGATATCTTCCAGCAGTGCTTACTCCCCTTGAGTTATCGCTTTGATTTTTCACCTTTTCTTTTCTTCTTTCTTTCTTTCTTTCTTTTTTTTTTTTTTTTTTTTTTTTTCTACTCAACGAAATAGCGTGCTTCGATTTTAAATTTAGCAAGTAAAATCGTTTTACCTTTAACGTTATCGTCTTATACTTTATTACTGTAACCCGACTATATTCGTATAAAAATGTCATATTTTATGAAAACTATCAGCGATTCTAAGCAAGATCAATTAATTCTTGAAAAAAATTTTATCCAAAAATAATTTCCTTCGTTCGAGCTAATGAAAAAAATAAAAAAAGGAACATTGTAACGCACTCTCCAAACAGTATGACAAAATGCATCTCCGAATAGAGAAATTTTCACTACAAGCAAGCATAGAGTATGTAACCAAGATTGAAAAGAATTCGCGAGTTTGTTCGGAGTCACCGAGGGATTAATCAAAGTCAGCGCCTTTATTTTCAAAATAAAGGCCAACACTATAGCGCCTTGTATTCGCGCACTTGCAGACAATCGAATGTAGTGGAAGAAAACGCGAGAGCGAACAGAAGAAGAAGAAGAAGAAGAAGGTGGAAAGACAATCCACGAAGTCGATCCATTTAAGTCGCTGCTATCCTTATATTCCTACCTCGTGTAACGTTACAACGTTTTCAAGTAAACGCAAGAGCAAAGCGGGAAAACGAGTCTTTCTCACTTATTCCTCCCTTTGTTGTAACGCTTAAGGTAAATGCACGGTATGTACACACACGGGTCAACGGTTTTTCTTTTCCCTTTAATTTTCTTATACCTCAGACGTCTACGCCCAATGTCAAAGGTTAAAGGAAACACACGCGCGCTACGCTGGAAGAGAAAAGAAATACAGAAAGAAAAAGAGAGCGGAATAGTCGAGGAGTAACGAACTCGTGCGTACGTGCGAAGTGTGTGAAAAAAAAAATAAATAAATAAATAAATGAGAAGTTATCGCGGACGAACTTTCCGAGCTTACGGTTCAACGGTGAATGAACAGCTCGAGGTGAGTTCAAGTTACGACGTGTGAAAAGTCGATTGCTCGCGAGTTGCCGAACGTTGGCTCTAAATGCCGACGTTTGAATGTTTCTCTTTCTTTTCTTTTTTCCGTTTAAATTTCTTAGTAATTTACAGCGCAAATTTACAAACTATTCGCCGGCGTTTCGAGTAAAAATTTATTAGGGTTAATTTCTTCATGTCGCGTTAAAATTATCAAAGTTGCACGACACAAAGCTGTCTAAATAAATTTATTAAGAATTTTTAATCTCTACTTGAACTAAGCGCTTAGCCGATAGATAATAATCCCGAAGCAGATTATAAAAACAAATATTGAAGATCATTTTGTACACCGAACTCGATTACATTGAAAATTTAATTTTTGAATTTTTAAGAGGATTTCGAAGTATTAATATAGTAATTAATTACCGATGGTATTGATGTCAAACAGTTTGCAAAACCATAATTTTATTAGTTAATGAATAATTGAATTACAATTATTACTATATGTGTAATTTCTTTATAAAACGTAAAGTGGGATTTGTTTAAAAATTTATAGAAACAATTTTAATTTAATGCGTACGTATTGAGAAGTTAGTAAAAATAATAATTACCGACACACACACATATATATATATATATATATATATATATTCGACACAAAGGAAGATGAATCTTTTAACGGTTTAGTTTTGCTTTAAAAAACTTTTTCCATCTGCCTTTGATTATTTTTGTTTTTATTGTTAATTATTATTGTAGAAAATAATTAATTAATTAAGTAAAATAAGTTGATTGCGACAAAAAAAAAAAAAAACTTTGCCTCGTATAATAGAGTTTACTCGTTACAAATAGTTAAAGAGTCGACGCTTTTATAATTAATGCAGCAACCAATGCGTAACGCGTATTCTCATAGATGACAAAGAAAAATTTTTCGTTTCTCGCATATGAAAAACTTTAACGTAACAAGTCAAGCATCAAAGGAAAAATACTTTATGTATACACACATACACATACTCGTAATGTAAAAAATGAAGAAAAAAAGTAAATCAAGACGATGACGTTTAGATGTTTGTTAACAGCCATGTATAGGCTGACGACGGCAAAGCAAATAGGAGACAGATAAGGAACGACGAGAGCAACCGTTAAGAGAGAGAGAGAGAGAGAGAGAGAGAGAGAAAAGAAAAGACGACAACGAGCGGAGGTGGTAGAGCTGGAGTATGAGACGGAAGCTATCACGATGATATGGAGTGAGCCAAGCATGAAATCATTTATCTCCGGGATAAGCATGAAAGAACGTCACTTTTTCTTCTTAACATGGATTTAAAGTTTGCTTGTTTTCTTATCTCCCTCTCTCTCTCTCTTCCTCCCTCTCTCCCTCTCTCTTTCTCCTTCCCTATTTTGCTTTACTTTACCATACTCTCGACAACTTTTTCTCCTTCGTCAATGTTCTCCTTGCCGTCGCGGTATTTGCTGGTTTTTATTTATTATTTTTTTTTTTTTTCTTTACTTTCGTTCACTCCTTTTATCGATTATATATCGTAGTATTCTAGTCTTGCCAGTTGTGTTAACCACAAACGCTCGTACTTTTACTTTTTCATGCGCGTATCGAGTGATGCAACTCGAGCAGCCGCAAAAGCTAATCGTTGGATTATCTATAGGATTGCAATATGCTGAATGTCGTAAGGAACACTGTTTAGCGATCATTTCTCTATCTTCTTTTCATCTCTTAATGTTCTCGAAAGCCACGCATAAAATTAAAAAAATATAAATCAATCGCTTTATTACTTATTCCCTTCGTTTTTTTTTCACAGAACCAGGAAAGGTTGCAGCTTTCTCCTTCCATTCGTATTATTTATATTTCTCGATAAAACTCGATGCTCGTTTTTTTGTCTTTGGACGACTTGACAATGGCCTTCCTTAGAGGAGTAATTCGATTTTTCTCTTCGTTTTCCGATCCATCAAGCTATCTCTGTCTTTCTTCTTTACCTCCCATTATTTTTTTCTCAACTTACATCGCACGCATCGATGGTAAAATTGTCCCGCGTTTCTTTTGTGGCATGTGCACGCGCGTGTTCGAGCGATTTTTTATACAATTTGTACATTCCCCGGTTGAACGTTTAAGGAATAATTTGAAAACAACGTGACAAAGTTGCACGTGAGCTGTTTTTTTGCTCAATTTTGCGATGTGCTCGTAGACTTTTTTTTTTTTAACGGCGGAGCGATACGAATGGGACATGAAACGATAATTTGTCTCGTGTGCGTTTAATAGTTTGTCATTGCGAAAAAGTAAAGTGCGGTAGTTATCAACAGAACAAACATAAAGACAAATTAAACCTTCAAAATTCCATTTGTTAATTTCGTAAAGGAAAATTGTTTTTCTACTTTTTTTTTAATGCATGCAGGAAACGGTGACATGAACGTATATAAAAATAGACAACGAGTAAGAAATGAAATGAAAAGAAAAGTAAACAGTGTGTGAAATTATTCAACGCGCATATTTCAAAGAACTAATAAAGAATTTTTCTATAAGCAGACCGAAGGATAATAATTAGATTTTACGATATTTTATTTTTCTGTAAAGTATCAAAGAAAAGTACTCGAACGCATATATTACAAAATTTACTAATACGCCCAAGAAAATGAACTAACTCGAGCGACTTAATAAACAGAAGTTGAACGACTTTACATTGCGTACATACATATACACACTCGCACACATACTTGTACACAGAGGCAGCGATATACTAGATGTACCGATGCGAGAGAGAATCGAGCACATGAGTGTAAATTAAACAGACATCGACGCACCGAGAGATCGAAGAGGCTGAAACGCGAACGGACTATATATCGGATGCATCCTTCCCTCTCTCTCTCTCTCGCTCTCTCTCTCTCTTGAGTACGCAGCCTCTATAAAGGATATAGACACACTCAGCTCGTTCGCTTATACGTATCACGAGCGCACGTTACACATTAGCACAGAAACAATATGCGCGTTGCCCTGAGAGACGGTCCGGATCATCGTCGAGTGTATTTGCGAAGAAAAGCTAAAGTGCGGGGGAGAAGCGAAACGGCTCACGGTAAAGGGAAACTCCCAATGTACATAAGCGATGAGGAAAATTTCTCTCTCTCTCTCTCTCTCTATATCCTTAAATATATGTATATGTATATAAATATATGTATGTACATACATACATACATATACATACAATATGCGTAAGCGCGCGATACATATGAGCGCGACGTCTTTATGTTCTCACGTTAGAGGGTAACGCTGGCGTGGCGGCGATGCGAATTTCATAATGCGTCCCAAGGAGAGAAATTTTACGTTCTCTCTCTATCTCTCTATTTCTATCTCTCTTGGTAGTGCACTTATACACCTTGTAGCTAGTGTCACGATGAGGAATGTAGGAGGCTCGTACCGATTATTTTTCGTACTCTCGCTTATATTCTACCGCGTGAACTTTTTCAAATTTATGGTTTGGTTAAAGCGAGCTACTTTGTAAATTGAATAGATTACCGGCGCTTTGAGCTTTACCATATTGAAG
This sequence comes from Chalcis sispes, assembly GCA_949987625.1. NCBI lineage: Eukaryota > Metazoa > Arthropoda > Insecta > Hymenoptera > Chalcididae > Chalcis > Chalcis sispes. The sequence continues at coordinate 3,962,662 of OX465094.1, read as the reverse complement.
ATTTTATATAAAATTCGTTAAATTATATCATCTTGATATTAATAGATGTAATTATTGAAATATATTTTGGCGAATAAAAATTTTTCATCACCGATGCTAATTTGTATATAATAATGTAATTCGATAAAAAATTATAAATTTTTAACAAATATCTTAAATTTATAAATGATTTTCTCTTTATTTGTTAATATGTTAAATTATAATACTATTTTATCAATTACATTGAAATGTAATACAATTATTATAGAAATTCATGATTATATCATTAAGTTGATACCTATTGTAAAGTTTGAATCCCGTACGCATCTCCAATTTTTATATTATTTAACTACAATTAACTTAAATTCATTATTCTTCTTTTATAATTAATGTATTATACTAATAATTGTAATTCTGATGAATGAATTAACTTTTAGGTAAACACATTAATCAATATTATTCGGATAAAATTATCAAAATTATATTTGAATTAGTCAATAATGCTGATAAACTGTATTAATGTTCAACGAAAACAAAAATAGGCTAGTCAATCGCAAAAATCCAAAAGTAACATTTATTTCCAATTAACATTTAAACTTGACGGATTGATAGAATGGAAACGGCAATAATTAAATTCACTTAAATCTCTCGATCGAATTTTTGGTTTATACAATTTAAATTAATAATCTGATAAAAATCATCCGTTTATTCATTACATTCATAATAAGATAATCGAATTTCAGTGTTTCTAATATTTTTATACTTATTAGCATATTGAAAATACAAATAAATTACAAAAATACCAATGTTATTTTGTCAATAAACTTTATGGAATTAATATAAATCCTAATGTTAATACGATGCTCCCTTTTTTTAAATATTTATATAATAAACATTTTTCAGTTATACCGTATATACAAGTATCGATAAAAATTACGAAATTTCACAGCCGCACTCCGTAAACTTGAAAAATTAATGCAATTAAAATTGAGCGCATTCACAGCCTAATGAAAAAAGATACAACGTAGACGATACATGTAATATGAACACGTTTCGGCGCGCGACACCCTTAAACTAAAGAAGATAATAATAATAAAAAATAAAAATAAAAAAAAAAAAAAAAACAAAAGAAAAAATATCGGATAAAAATGTTAATTCGCCGATATACGGCTCGCACGTACAGACTTTTCCCACATCCTAATTGATCTCCAGCTCGAGTCTGAGTACACACACGCATACGTCGCGCGAAGCGTGTGTATGAATTTAACCTTAGGATCTCTTTCTCGCGCTCGTACAGTACTGCATAATTTAGAGGCGAAAGGAGGAGAGAAGGAAGAGTTTCCTTCTCTCTCTCACTCTCTCTCTCTCGCTCTCTCTCTCGTGCGCGCGCGTAACTCGACGCTGCCTTTTTCTTCGTCCTTTCTCATCCAGACCTTATCCGACTTTGCGCTTTACGATTTCCGGTCGTTAACGCGCTCTCGCCCTTTTGCTCTCGCTCCTCTCTCTCTGTTTCTCTTTCTCTCGCACTCTTCACTTTTTTCCTTATCTCACTTATCTGCTCGAAAGAAAATGGAGAGGAGCCGTGGTAGCAGTGTGTCAGCTCCCGAACAAGTACGACCAGTGGATTGGATCAATATTGCAATTATGAATAACGATATCTTTAAGGATGTTGCTGCGATTGTCACGTCTTCTTGGTTTATTACCTTTGCTGTATTATACTTAGAGCTGTTCTTTCGCAGTTTTTTTTTTTTTTTTTTTGCCGAGAGTTTAATGGAAATAAGTTAATTTTGAATCATTGCTTATTGCTACAGACGTTTTTAATTTTTTTTCAATTATTCAAGAAAAAATATTATAGTCAGTTATTAATTAAATTATAATACTACTTGAATCATTAATCGAAACTGACAATCTTCCGTTTTATTTTGCGAGCGATCACATTTATTAGATACATGCGATTTCCTTCTGCGTCAACTTTTACATTTAAATCTGAATACCATGCAATTAAATATTGTTGTATCTTACATATATTTTATCCTCTAAAAATAATTAAAGCTCTTATTGAATATAAGGTATCCACACCAAGGATCGTTGAATTAGCAATTTCTGTGTTTACCAACGATGGATCTTATCGCGATTGTTCAAATCGTGTAAAATTAGACATCGACAAGCTTCAAAGTTGTATTCGAATCATGAATTTTAAGCCGCAAGAAAAGAAAACAGAAGCTGCGAGAATTCATTACCTCGGCATAGAAAGTACCTCATTAGACTTCATTGAATTAACGCCATTTCACGGAATGTCGCTGTAAGAGCAAAATTCATGGCTCTTAAAAAAAGGGACCAAAAAAAAAAAAAAAAAACACTAGCGATGCGACGTCGCTCTTAATAAAATACCTCGATATCGACATCATTCGCTTATTAACTAAAACTTCCCTTTTATATTTACGCGAGCACAAGCGCTTAATCTCACCTGTTTCCTGCTTCTTGATACCGTATACGCACACGCGCGCGTGTGTGTGTATCTGTTTGCGCTCGCGTAAAGAGAAGATCGGAACTGGTTTTAATCGCGCGCGCACCCGCTACGCGGCGACGTTGAATTAACCGCGCGTGGCCTTTTCCGTCATACATGTCGCTTCGCATCGGGAAGGCCAACCTTGATCTTCTCACTTTTTCACCGCCGGTAAATTACGGCGGATTAGAGAACCAACAAAAAGAAAAAGAAAAAAACAATGATGAAAAAGGAGGTAAACGAGAACGTGTGTGTGTATATATATATATATATACATGTACATATAAGAAACGGTCGGAAGGATTCTACAAACGTAAGATACGTGCGAACGTGCGGTTAGGTTATAAGCGCGCGACACGTGCGGGCTGTCTCGTAATCGAGAAGACGCTTCTCTTTGCCTTTCGAGAATATACGCGATTACATACGAGCGGTAAGTTTCCTGTGTATTCCGAGTATATATATATATATATATATCGGCGTTTGTCCGCGTAATGCCACGTACCTGTCCTGTGTGTTTGCGGATTTCACACGAGCGAGTTTGTGGTCGAATTAACGTTGCTCTCTTTATCGCCATCTCTCTCGCGTGGGTTATTTAAACGATTATTAGAATGATTTATTGCACGATTTTATTGACAAATTGCTTATTATTTTTTTCAACATTTTTTTTATTCATTTTATTTTTTCATTCTTTTTTTATTTTATTTTTTTTTTTTTTATGTATTTGTTTTTACGTAAATTTATTGCTTTTTTAGAACAATGGACTTTGTATAAAAGCATAAAAGTTTTTGTTAAAATCGTAAAAAGTATATCGATGCTAATTAAAAGTATAATTAAAATTGTTTGAATGTCTCTTCGATAAAATGAGCCTAAACTTACTTTCACATGCAATTATTTAATAATTAAACTTTAATTAAACCCACCGTAGTACCGCTATTAATTATATTTGGAAGGAAAATACGCAATTAAATAAAATATTTAATAAAACTTTAACGAATCAGCATATAATAAATACCGGCATTAAGAAACAAAGCAAGTTTTAAAATAATTGTTCGCCTCTTACGGAGAAGTTACGAAACGTAATCCACGAATCAAGGGTATATTAAGAGCATTATCCTCAAAATCCGCAGTAACGAAACAATAAAATTAAAGTAAATTCGTTCAAATTACGCGTGTGCACTGTGAGCCGAAAGATCTAAGCTCAAGTATACGTACGCGAACATATATACATAGAGATATTATAGAGAGAAAGAGAGGGAAAATTGGTTCGGCGCGCAACGTCGCTAGCTTTAGCCTCCTTACGAAATCCAGTCGCGAGTCGGGCTTCGTGCCAATCCGCCGCTCCTAAAACCCTCCCGTCCGTGATAGGGAAGGAAAAGGGATAAGTCGAGGGAGCGCGCGTACGCGAGCGTGCAAGGCCCCCTCATCGCGCGGAATAACAATTGAACCGTCGAACGCCGCAGAAGATATATCCGAATTCGAGTGCGACGCTCGAATTTACAGGGCCAAAAAGAGAGAGATGCTTATTCCAAAGCCGAGGTTAGTCTACATCTCGGAATGCGGAATGTTTGTCTCTCTCTCTCTCTCTCTCTCTCTCTTCGCGTTTGTCTGGATCGCCTTCTTCGGCACCTGCGACTCTTTTATTAATAACGTCTGTACTCAAACTTGTACATTCGTTATAAATATATCTCCGTTTCTTCTTATAGTTTCTTGAAACATTTTTTTTCCTTTTTTTCAATCGCTTGGATGCTCTCTCTCTCTCTCTCTCTCTCTCTCTCTCCTCGCGTAAATCTTGCAAAGTAAAATTGAAAACGATCAGATAAAGGAAAAACATCTTTTAAATAAAATCTTTTTAGGTTGTGATGACTTTTTTTCATTAATTTACTTATTTAACGAATCGTTTAAAAATAAATAGTCTTTTTGTTGTGATTATGTCACAGAATATTTTATTTTATTATAAAAATTTAATATGCATAAATAAAACGTCGATTTATTGTATATTAAAAATATTTTAAGTATTTCCATTGATAGAATTTTTAACGTTACACTTATGTTTCTATCAGAATTATTAAAAGCGAATTATTTAACAGTAAAATTAAATAAATTTTTCAAATAGATTCAATAAAAGGTGAATTTAAATAAAATAAGAAATAACGTTTCGAAACAAAATTTTGCAAATTTTATTATATCTCCATAATCGTTCATCACGTTGCAGAAAAGAGAAAAGAAAAAAGGCCAGCGATACTCTCCGGCAAAAGATTCGAGCAATTCCGCGGCGGAAATTAAATGCACGAAACGCACAAGCCTCCCCCGACGAAAAGTCGCATCGCAGTAGAATCGAATCTCCCGCAATCTTTCGCTTTCGACGGGTAAAAATAAAGCGGTGAATAAAAAAAAAAAAAAAAAAGAAAAAAAAAAGCAGCGAACGCGAAGGGAAAGCAGTGCAAGCGTCGGCCCTGAAAATTTCCCGAGTGGCGCGCGAACGAAGTCTTATCGACTGGTAAAATCTTGGACATGTTCCCACTGGAATTTTGACGAAGTGAAAGAGAAGAGAAAGAGAAAGAGAGAGAGAGAGAGAGAGAGAGAGAACAATGCGGTAGAGGCACATTTCGACGGCGATTATGCAATTTGTCAGCGGGCAGCGCCGACGACGGCTACACGTCGATAAATCGCTGCCGCGCGATTAATCTGTTACCGGTGGAGAAGAGAAAGAGAGTGAGAGAGAGAGAAAGAGGGGGGGAGGGATGAGACACTTTGATTCTCCTTTGATGTTCTCGCTCGGCATTCGATGTAGAAAATCGGGGAAAATCAAACGAACTTTTTCATCCTTTTCCTACCATCCGCCCCGCCAGTCATATTTCAATCGATTGGAACGTTTTTTCCGAGTTAATAATCGACCGACGGGTTGTCGATGTTACGCGGCTATCCTTCGATGTTTGATTATGAGATTAGATAATGAAGTTTACGGCCGCCTTTATTATTTCGATTAAAGTTTCATACTTGATCGATGTATGCGAGTAGCCCCTTTTTTATAAAGTATACGAGTATACATATTTTATTATTTGTATATAACGTGGAAAGTTATTCTTCGTCATGTAAAAGAAATTTTTCGCTTCTCGAATATTTTAAAAAGTTTTTTTCGTCAGCGAGGTTAACGAAATTTATTAAGTTTGAACGTTAAAAGCTTTCGCATGAGATATATAGTTTTGTTATTTAAAGTCGATTCGCTAGCACTCTGATGAAATGATAATTTATTCTGGCTACATCGGGTAAATTAATTAAGCCCGCCGGTCAAAGGGGCGCAATTTATATTATCCGCTGGACCGATAAAAATGTTAATTCTCGGTGGAAATAAACCGCCCATCATTTCCCGCGATAGAAGTCGTTATTTCCGTTTAAAAAAGCGCACGAAAACGAACCGCGAATCTCACGATATTTACTCTTAAAGTCTGTACCAACTGATTGCCGCGGCGCAAACCTGAATTAAATTGTTCCACAAGATTAAGAGAGAATAAAAAACCGCATTAAATGAAGAAACGTTCTAATTTTTATCGCGCGAGCTCGAGGCCAAGAAAACGTATTATACGAGTATAATTTGAGAGAATTTTCTTATCGCCCGCGCGAATTTAATAAATACGTGAATTATTTTATTTTAATGAACGATGTGAAAAATTGTCGCGCACGAGGCGCTTTATGAATTATTTACACTTTCATGTTATAAAGTTTAATAAATAATAGTTGTTTATTATTGTATAACAGATTTTACCTTTTTACCTTGTTTATCATGAATGCATAATATTTTTATTGTGCTTTAAAAATACGCGTATTTTATTAACGTTAAATTGTTTTTTTTTTCAAACTACAGATGAGTTATTCGGTAGAATGAGCAAAAAATAGACACTCGGCCAAATCGATATCAAATTTCTTTTTTATTAAAAAAAAAAAAAAAAAAAAATCTGTAGTTTAATCTTAACATAAAAAAGTTGTTATACATTTTTACAAAAAATGTTTATCAATTCAACATTAATATAAAAATTTAAATCAAACGCGCATTAAAATCCCAAAAATAAACTTTTACACAAGAAAGAAGAGAAAATTGAAAAGTAAAACAAAAAGTAAAAAAATGAAAGACGAGAGTCAAGAAAATTTAAATCCTAAAAAATGTCGTAGGTTTATCTTTTTGTGCGCCCAACTTTCAATTCGATAAATTTTTATTTCCCGTCGAGCGCCTTTCCTCTCGGACCTTTCCACTCGTTTCTTCTCTCACTCTCTTGACCATTTGGTATATATCTACACACCCTTATTCGGTAAGGCTTGGTAAAGAAAAGTATTCAGCTTCTATATATATATATATATATATATATATATACACACATACATATCTGGTGATGCTATATATAAAAAATAAAAGAAAAAGAGAGAGGTAGAGAGACGACACTTTTTTTTTTTCATTTTTTTTTATATATACATTCAACCGAGAGCTCGCGAGCGTCGCGATTCTCAATGCGCCGAGCGGCGTTGAACCGAGCTCCGCACATGCGCCTACACATAGCTACTAGGGTTGAGAGAGAAGGAAGCGAGCGTAAAGGGATAGCTAGAGAAAGAGAAAGGATAGGTATACGATAGAGTATACGTTGCCGTTCTGTCCCCTGGTAAACCACGGGCTAAAATCAATTTCCGGCCGCGCGCAGATTAGATTGGCACATGTCATAGCGCGTGCTCGCACGAGCCAACTGGTCAACCGAGTCCTCTTCTCTTCTTTCTATATGTGTGTGTGTGTGTGTGTGTATGCGTGTGCATATATATTTATATAAATATGTCTGTATGTAAACTCGTGTATGGCAACGGAGCAACGAACGAGCACGTGCTGTTGGTTCGTGTACGTGTGTATGTTTGTAGATATATATATATATATATCTTTTTAAAACGCGGGAAAAGCCGAGCGCCAATGATGTATACTATGTATGTACCACCGGCGTCTGTGTTTGCGGTACTACTGGAACAGTAAAAAGAACGATAAGAAGGAGATGGGATGACATTTGTTTCGTTTTCTCTCTTTTTCTCTTTTTTTTTTTACTCTTTCAATGCTAAATTTGAGAAGCTGAATTCGCCACTTTTTTTTTTAACCTTTATTATTTTATTTTAAAAATATCTTAAAAATTGTATTTTGTATAAGTTTTACGAAATATATAATGTTTTAAATTAAAATTGTTGTTTCATCGTTATAATATTATATTTTGTTTACATAATTCATGTACATTATTCAAAGTATTATTCAATTCAATTTTACGTAAATATTTTAATCTTACAAAAAATTATCATTTTTATGTTTCAGGTTTGTACAACATTCTATTGATGCGTAGCTCTAGTATTTAAATAAAATCGTAGGTAAGTTTACAATTTGCGTGAGTTAATTTTAATAAATTTAATATTTCAATAAAATATAACGAAAAATTTCATAATACTTATAAAAAATTTTTTAAATTTTCAAATTTATCTTTAATACGCGTAAAAAACAATATAAACGGTTGAATGATATTAAGTCACTCATATAAAGTAATTATTCCCAATAATTTCGTGTACAAGGCAATTTAACAAGAAAAAAAAAATAATAAAGAAAAAGAAAACACCGAGACTCTTATATACGCATAAAGGCATAAAATAATGAACATCTTCTTAACGCTATATTCGGGTAACGCAGCGCAAACTCAAGAAACTCCTCTACTAAAACCAGGCCGCGTACATACGTACGCACAATGCATAAGCAGCCCCCAAAATATTCCATAATTAACATCCTCGCGCTCGATCCTATCCAAGCCTAGGTTATGCGTGTGCACAGTCTCGCGCACACACACACACACACACACACACGCCAACTAACCTTTCTCCACGGAGTTATTGAGGGAGGGACGGAGAGAGAGTCGCAGCTCGCTCGACAAGACGGGCCGCACAATTCGCCCGCCTCTCTCTTTCGCACACCGATACATACGCGTATATGTATACGCGCGTGCTCAAGCTCCCGTGGGATAGGGAGAAAGCTCGAGGCGAACGAAAACACGGGGGCTAATTAACGCGTATCGTTAGGTGCGGTCGCCGTCCGGAGTGAGAGAGAGAGAGAAAGAGAGAGCTCGGGGTTAGCGGTGCAGCGCTTCTACTTCTATGCGCGCGTATGCACACGCGCACACCTATAGCCATCGGCCATATACGACGTATTTAAGATATATATATACAACGGTCGACCGGTGCGTGCGCGTGTATGCAATTTTGTGCGCTGACGGTAAGTTTACGGGCCAGCGAGCGGATTTAGTCGGTAAGGTACGCGAGAGCACGGGAGAGAGCGAGAGCGTTTTCGATTATGCTGGAAGCTGGAAGGTTATATACGGAAGAGAAGAAGATGGGCGCCGGGAATTTAAGGGAATTTCGTGGAAATTTTGAGATGTAAACGACCAGCAGCCAAGAGGTGATCTCACACCATGGGAGAGAAGATGATCAATCGATGATTTACGCTCTGGCACTTGCTTTATTCCGTACGATTCGCGTTTACGCTTATTCGCGTTGCGTTCTTAAACACACGATTTCTTCAAGTTTTTCTTAAAAGTTTCGTTTCATTCGTCTTCATTTCATTTGTCTTAGATACCCTTATTTTTTTATTCTTTTGTTTAATAGTGAAAATCGAACGCGCGAACGAAATGTACGTTTACGGTTCGGTAATGTATATTACAGGTGAGCGAGACTACTCCGTGCGTTGTATTCCTATGGGTAATGTGTGTACTGTTCGACTAAAGTACTAAGTGTATCGGTCAATAGTGTATACTCTATAACTAAACTTTGAAATTTATTAGTCAAAATCGTGTTAGAACAAGATACACTGTGTGTATTGCATTATACTCTTAGATTATCTTAATGTAATTTATATATATATATATCTAACTTATTGAATTCGATATTATATACAAAATGGATTTTACGAAATATTAACATACGAATTTGAAATTTATTACAATAAAATTTGTTTTTGTAAAATTGATAGATCAAAATTTTATTAATTTTATAACTAAAAAAGTAAACTTCTTTACCTTTATTTTCTACGTCAACGTCTCGATTAATGGAATATTTCATCAATTTTATTAGAATTGAAATTTTCATAAATTAAAAAAATTATCGCAATTTAAAATTGAATGGTTAAAAACGTTCGTTTGACAAGATATTGCATCCAAACAATAAAAGGCCATCGGCAAAAAATTACAAGGTTATACGCAGCTAAGTAAAATTTAGCACTTCCTCCGTGGCATTATATATAATCTTCCGATTAACAGAATATGGCGATTAAAAAATATCGTTGGAGAAAAATATCGTTAAGTATCATAAATGGTTTCTATTATCCGTTTACAGCGCATTTGGTAAGCAAAATTTATGAAAATTATATTTGCTCTGGCGCTAAGGCGTTCTTTCGTTGGTTCTCTCGCTCGCTCGCTCGCTCGCTCGCTAGTTCTGGTTGTTGGAAATTCTAGGGAGTTTGTGTGTGTGTGTGTGTGTGTGTGTGTGTATGTAGCGCGCTATGTATACACTCACCAACTTATAATCTTACCTTCTAAATGGAAGCGCGTTACAATAACATTTTAGCACAAGCCATTTACCGAATAATATAGCAATCTGTATTACCGGCCGACTGGCACCGCGTCCAAATAACTGCGACCCGTAAATTCCGTGCTTCTTCTTCTTTTTTTTTTTTTTTTTTTCCTGTCGTATTCTATATGAAAAACGCAAAGAGATCGTAAATTTATTATGCCCTTGTATATTTTTCACATCCGTTTTATCTACCCGATACGAAAGTATTTGAAATCTATCGCTGCTATTGATTTTATTGTTTTTTTTTTTGAGTGTGATTTTCGAATGAGAATCATACCGCGTGATAAAGAATTAATTTTTTATCAACGATACACATTTTTCTAGACTCAAATTTTCATAGACTTATCAATTTACAATCGAGGTTCAATCTTTTCTCCGTGACATTTGACGTGTAAAATCGTCATCGATATTTTTGTTTAACATTCAAAATTATTAACAAGGTGTAAATTTACCTAAAATTTAGACGATGTGCAAGTATGCATAATATACATTTAATAGTATACACAAGTTGTGTAAACTACGTAAACAGACCTGCAAAATTCATGATATTGCTTCAAATGCTACATATACAAAATACATTGATTAGTAGTATGTATTCTTCAAATAAAATGTGATTTTAAATTATTAACTACAGCGTTGATTTATGTATCGTTCATCGGTGACTATTCTGCAATATTCGTCCAACTACTCGTATATTTCAAAATCCGCGCGTAGTTTTATTTTCCTACGCTGTGTGTTTATATAAGCGTATATTGCATCGATTTAAATGCTAATTTTGAAAAAATGAACTCGCGTACACATTTTTTTTTTTTTCCTTTTTCTATGTGAGTACACACGTGTATGAGGTTCTTTTTTTTTTTGCCGCAATTTTTTGCTGAATTCGCGCAATAAAATCAACGCGAAGAGAGAAAGAAAGACAAATACTCGTATATTTGGTAGTAGGTTTCGCGAGCGTATGAAATATTCGGTTGATTGCGAGATTTTTCAACTTTTGAATAATTATAAATATACGTGTTTCGTCATTTTTTTTTTTTTTTTGCCTTCCTTCTCGAAACAATACGGAGAAGTTGTATAAATTTAAAAAAATTAAATCTCGATAGATGATGTTTTTGAAACGGTATCTTTTTAAGTACAAACCGAGATTTCCTATAAATTTATTTCGTTTGTAAAAGAATATCCATCAAAGTTAAATTTCACCCATAGAGAGACGAAGAGGAAGCGTCGGATTTTTTTTTTTTTTATTCGCAACGCTCCCAATAACACGCGTAACGTCGCACGACAACGAGCCCTAGCTCAAACAAAGTATCAAATTGAATTCGAACCTTTATATAGCGTTCAAAATTACGTTCATTGTAATCCGACTATTGCCGTGTAAAATAAATGCGCGCGCATTTAAAAAAAAAAAAAATAAAAATAGATCGGACGGTGAAAGAAAAACTTTTTATTTTTCAATCAAATTGTTGATTTAAATTATTGGACGGTTCGGATTTTTTTTTTTTTTTTTTTCGAAAAAAGAAAATAAAAGTTTTGTATTTTTGAATCTATAGGACAAAACAATTGGCATTTTTTTTTACTTTTACAAAAGATCCGTTTTTTTTTTTTTTTTCTGTCAAAACGAATTATTTTAAAAACAACTGTTATTTATTAAATATCTTACATATTCATATTTTCTGTCGAATGTATTTTCTTTATACATTAAATAAATTTATAATTTCTATAAGAATCATTTACAAAAGAATCATTCGGTAAAATAACAGACGAATTAGAAATTAAAAAAAAAAAAAAAAAAAAAAAAAAAATTAAACCACGTTTAACTCGCAAATAAATAAATCTTACCAAAGTCAAATAAAAAAATCAACAATTATTGGTAGTACATTAAAGGTAGAGCGCGGTCGGGTATTTAAATACTCCAACGGCGAAACATTCATTAATTACAGGACGATTAATTCAAAAGCGTAATTTTCCCGTCCCAGTTCAAGAGAGAGAAGAAGACAAGGTCGAAAAAGGGAAAGCTAAGGGAAAACGATTAACTTCCACGGATTAGAATAATAATGGTAGGGTGGAAAGGGATCAGCGGAAAAGATTATGCAGAAAGCAGGAGGACAATGAGCGGGCCAAAATAATGCGCAATCTTAGATACGGGATAATCTATGAGTCGTTTTCCGTCCTTGCACACGCCTCCCGATTTATTTATACTTGGTGCGGACGCGCGTCCGTTAAATTACCCCGGCGAGAAATGCTCGAATTAACGAGAAAGAGGCGAGCTTTCTCTTCGCGCGAGAAAGAGCAGCAAAACGAGAGGAAAATAGTGAGAGAGAGAGAGGATAGGTGAATCGACGAAAGCGTACGAAAATCGCAGCTACTTTGGGCGCGTAATAGCCGCGTATCCCGCGGAACTACGCCGGCTATTAACGGACAATAGCTCCAGTAGGTACCTCGAACCCTTCGGTACTAATGACCGAAATGCAAATAGGGGAACCCGACCCGCGAAGATGGACAAAGACGAGTCGGTGGGGTTGATGCGTTAAACGATGGCTTGAAATTGTTTAACGTGTATGAGACGTTTTGGTGTAATTTGTTTAAAGCAAATTAGCATTCGAGATTTTTCATTATATTCTAGATAATTTAGAAAAATTTTTAATCGTTATTTAATAAAAGTAATATTTAAAATATTTATATATGTTATTTCACAACAAAGCGTTAGATAATTTCTAATAAAGTATATAATGAGTTTTTATCATAAACAATCTTACCATAAACGTTTAAGGCTGTAAAATTTTTTGTTACATCATCGATGTTAAAGAATGTTTTAATAAAATCTGATAAGATTACAACAAGGTTCTGGATCTTGCATGATTATTCATTATTGATACAATCAATATTCTACTACAACTTTTGTTGCACATTACGCGGCATAATCGAACCTTTTTTTTTTTACGTTCGATATCGAACTATTTGATGTTAACTATCGACGATTATTTATTTAAAATACATATAAAAAAGATGAGTAAAAAAAGAAAAATAAATGTAATGGCTACAAGTTAATTACATATACTTTCAACCGCTAAAATCTAACCGCATCGAAAACATATTTCTTCTTTTATTTTTATTTATTTATTTATTATTATTATTATTTTTTTTTTTTTTTTTTTTCAATAATTATTGCATTATGATGTATCGGAGTTTGATTACTCGTTCATAAACTGTCATTATGATATAAAATCCCTTCTTATCCGGCCCTTTGCATAGATTAAAATATAAAAAAACTCAATTTACTTAACATATTAATAGAACAAGCGTTCCCAACTCATTATATACGTCCAATTCAGCTCGCATAAAGTTATAAAAATAGCGAGCTAACCACCTTAAAGAAAGGAAGGGGGAAAAGAGAAAAAGATAATAAAAAAGAACGCGGCATAATGTAGATTAAGACGAGTTCAAATATTTCCGACAAAAGGCCGAGATTCGCGTAAACAAAGACGAAATGAAGGAAAGAATAAAAAAAAAAAAAAAAAAAAAATTGGCAAGGTTAAGGGTCAGTGCGCCGTGTCTTCCATTATTCTCTTTGGAGGGACAGGAAACGAAAAATGTTTTGTTCGAAATAATACTCGCGTCGACTTTGAGGTTCAATTTGAAAAAGAAAAGAAAATAAAGGTCGAAAGACGAGTCAACCCACGGCGACGGCAACGACGACGACGACGACGACGACGACGACGACGACGACGGACGACTTTGCGTCCTTGACATCGAAGCGACGGTGTAACGATTCGCGCCCGACTCTTTTTTCCAGAGACAGGCTAACCCTCTTCTTCTTTCTTTTTTTTTTTTTTTTTTTATGTCTCCTTCGTGATGATTTCAAGTCTTGTCACGTGGTATTTAACGGCCTGCGTTATAATAATGTACATAGCGACATATACATATCCATACTCACGTATTTCATTTTGTTACATGCATAATGAACGAATGGTCGGAGAAAGGTATTATTATGTGGATTTACGATTACAATTATTAAAATGGAGAATCGCCGGTTAGCTGTGAAATGTAACTTGTTAATTTTGCGCTTAATATCCAAACGCACTACAATTATTTTCTATCTTAGCATGAATGTGGCTTGTAATATTCGATAATTTTGATGTCGCGCATGACGAAAGCTTAGTTATATACGTTATACGTTGAAATGGTTATAAATTGATAAACGATCGTTCGCATTGCGCGCATTAATATATGTCATTATTCGCTTTGAAAAGTAATACAATATTAGTATTGCATGGATGACGATCGCTTCGTCATTAATAAATAATAACGTCATTGTTTAAATTTTAAGGAGATTGCAATATTCCGAAATTCTTTTCTCGAATCGAAATCATCGCTTGATCTTTATAAATACGTTATGAAGCATAATTTATTTAAAAATGAATAATTTATTTGAAAATTACAAAGCGCATTTTTAAAAAATAAACGAAAAAAAAAAAAATTCATTCGATCGAGCAACGATATGATATTTGAAGATTGTGACGTCGACGAGAGAAAACTATTCGATTCTGTTTATGGCTACGCATAAATTCAACGATTAATATTGACTTTTAGTCCTTCCAATTATACCAAACAAATATGACCCACCAAATTAGTTAGATCCTTTGACCCACATTCTTTATTTTTTTTCTCTCTCTTTTTTTCTCTCTATTTTTTTCTTCTATTTTCGTTCACAAATAGAAACATCGCGTTCGATCACGTACAACCGTACACATGTAAAAATAAATGTTCGTCTAGTTGGTATAAAATCATTGTATGTTTAATTGAACGGTCGGGAGAATTTTTAACGTTCGCGAAAAATTTAATGAAAATCAATTCGAAGGAAAATAATGCCACGAAAGGTAAATTGAATGCGCTTTACGATAATTTACTTAATCGATCATAATTTCGTTTTATTTTTTCTTCAAATTAAAAAAAAAAAAAACTTGTGAAATTTGTTTTCTTTAAGCATTACGTATGCATATTCTCAAATATTTGTTTTATATTTCAATTTTGAAAATCATCGCTAAACCATATACGCGAGTTTAAAAGGATTTTCGAACGCTCTATTCGTAACCGAACTGATGATGATAAATAATTACCCAATTCGAAGCGGACGATTTTAAAACACAAGGAAAAAAAAAAAAAAACGTATCGCGTCCATTTCAACGGAATTTAACTTTCGCACTCCATTTCCCTCCTCCCGCAAATCGAGCTTGTCGTAGGAAAGATCCATACGTAACGCAAGATAGGGGAGAGAGAGAGAGAGAGAGAGAGAGAGAGAGAGAGAGAGAGAGAGAGAGAGAGAGAATATACGTCGGGGGTTATTGAATTCACGAATAAATCACGGGAAATATGTCCGAGCGGTGCGCGCGCGCGCGCGCGTGCGCGGGTCACCGATAAATTATTGCGGACTCCCGGCAACTCTTTTGCCGGTCGCGTGTGCGCGTGCGCTATATCGCCCGTACGATCTCTCTATATGCGCGTTTACATATACACATTTATCTATACATACAGCGTACATTTAAACGCGGTATATTTATTCATTTATTTATATTCCACGCGTTGTTTACACTCCCGATGCGCACGTATGTAAGCGTGCGTAACAGCGATGTATTCGTCTGCCACACGCCGCGTGCGTTTTTTGGTTCGCATTTTTTTTTCTTTTTTTTTTTTTTTTTTTTTTTTTTATTAGCTTCGGATCGACACGACCGGTGCGGAGAATATACATCTCTGTTTCCGTGATCGATTCGATTTTTCACGCGGTCCTTCTTTCTTTTCATATGACGGTATGGGTACGGTATGAGGTTATCGTTTAAATCATTCGAGTGGATGTATGGGTTGCGTTTAACACTGCTATGCCTAGGATCATTTGATGGGACTGCGTATATATTGTTTCCCATGTTTTATGTAGTTTTTACTGGCATTGGAATATTTCTTGCTTTTTTCTTTCCGCTCTTTTATTATTGTTGTAGTTTTTTTTTAATTTATTCGCTCGGAAGGACATTTTGAAGAATGAATGCAATCAATGAAAAATCTATGCGCGTAAAAACGATGCTTGTGAAAAATTCAATAATCCAACTTAATTTATAAACCATCGTTATCGTGAAATAAAATATTTATCGTCGAAGATTTTCTTCGTAAAGCACCTATGAACATCGCTTATATAGCTTGCGTTTAAAATTTACGATGAAAAAAAATGTAACAAGTTTATGCATATGACATCTTGGTAATTATTTTAGGTAAAAATTATTAAAATGCGACGTTAAATGGCGTAGTTTAAATTTTATAAAAATTCGTAAACACTAATGATTATAAACGACTTTTTAATAAACCGGTAAAGTAACGCACTTTTTACCGTTGTTGTCATAATTATTATTCATTTATGATAATAATAATGGATCTAAGTAAAGAAGTAAATAATTAGAGCAACAAATGACTTTGGCACTTTGTTTTCTCAAAGTATAATTAATTCGTGACATTAAATAATATTAATCGATAGTGCATGATATAAATCAAAACGTTTTCATGGGTGTTTTGATTACAAAGATATTTTTTTTACGGAATCTTAGATTTTATTTATAATATAACTAAACTGTATGGTCGAAACCTGCTCCAACATGGAGAAGATCTCGTGGTTAGGTAAAAAATAAGCAGACACTGAATTTAAATTGAAAATATAGATTTAATTTATTCAACTGATTTTAAATATAATTGGGAAAAAGCTCGAAGACATAAAAAAACCCTTGAAAATTATGTTATTTATATAAACAATGATTTTAATGTGTTAAAGTGTGATCGGTGTAGTATAATATGTGAATGACGAATTTAGAGCTCGCGTAAATGCGAAGAATGTTATTCTCACGGAGAGTAAGTGTGAAAGATTGCAAGAAGCATGTGATCGTGACCGGTCGACTCTACAACGTAGACTGACCTTTCTTACATTTGTCGATCGAATCATTACCTCGGAAAAGGATGGTAAGGGTAAAGAGCAGTAATTGTGCTTTGTTTTAGTAAAAACTAAAGCTGCATCTGTCTTGCATATGCTCGAAAACACCGAAAGGATAGCAGGACCGTAATTCTACGTTCGGGCGCTTGCTTGTCTAGAGTCATAAAGTAGTAAAACGTTAGAGAAAAGGCTCTACGCGAAGGAAAAGCCCAAAAGAATGAAAGAAATTTGAAGCGTGGTGTACTTGACAAACGAAAATATTATATTATAATGTAAGTTTTATTTTCCGAAGTATAATACGGATTTTATCGTTATATTTTATACTTTGTATACGTTGAAAGAAAATAATGTTTGTATGCATTCATGTTAAAAGAAAAATAAGAATTCTAACTACTGTACATAAACGTAGGTAACTGTTTATACAGAATTTCTTTTAAATAAAGACATTAACTAATATTATGATTCTAATAAAATACCATTACATCGATGATTTAACTTTTCATAAAAGATAAAAAAAAACAATAAAAAAAAATTATCATGTAGAATCATGTTGAGATACATATAGATCCTGTATAAATAATAGTTATAGCGTAACCCGTAATAAAAATCAAACAAATAATTTTAAAACTTGATTATACTACCAAATTACTGGACTAAAACTTTCCTAGATATTCGACAAAAAAATATTGCAAAAGCCAACCGATCGCGAGATTTTTGTCGCGTATGTTGCTCTCGCATCTTACATAGAAAAAGAACGACGATACATTAGGCCATGCATTGGTGTAAATCGAAAACCTTTGAGAAACTCTCGCACTCGGCGTACACGGGAGTGAGAGTTCCAAGAAAGTGTCTCCCTTGCGACCGCGATACACCGCAATTGCTTCGCCTCGTGTGCACGCGACGACCGACATCGATTTTATTACGCGTTCCATCGGCTCGCTTCGTTCGGTCGTTCTTTTGGTAATTTTCTGAAAGAGAAACAGAAAAGGAGAAACGAGGGAGCATGATATTTTTCATAAGAATAATAACGCGTTCGTGCTATTTATTTTTAAGTTAAAATTTTTTATCTAGACAATTTTATAAAATTTCATTCGTATTTTTTTAATATTTAATTTTAGTTTGATAAGAAAATTTTATTTTTATGCAGTATATTATAGATTGAAACATTACACAACTATTTATCTAACACGAGAAAAAAAAACCTTTAGAAATCCTTTTACGTTCAGTTACGTCGAAACCGCATCTTACATCTCTATACCTTTATGAAAAAAAAAAAAAAAACAAAAAAGGACAAAAAGAAAAATACTTGATTCTTTATACCCAATAAAAAAAAAAAAAAATACCATCGAAATCGAGAGCATTACCCGCACGTATATACGCATATACAAAAGAAAAGATCCCGCGTGGAGGCTCAAAAACTTTCGGGAGGCCTATACCGTCCCTCTCGCTCTCTCGAGCAATCTCGGCGGTAGCATCGACAGCAGGAGTAGCAGCCGGCAGCCACGTGGGTAGACACATCCACACGTACATATATACTCGTATACAAGAAACGAGCGCGAGTATAAGCAGACGTTCTCGAGGCTGCTGAGAGCGCAAGGTGCAGTAAGCGATATCTCTCTTCCCTTCCACCTCTCCGCGCTCGCTTTTTACCCCCGCTGAGAGAAAAACGCGCACCGGTTCTTCTTCTTCTTCTTCTTCTAAAATGAGAAGCTGCGTGCGCGCGACGCATACACATAAAGTACGTATACTGTACACAGTGCACCGAGCGCCGCTGCTCCCTACCTCCTTCTCGTTCTATCCTCTCTTCTTTCGCATAACGTATATACTATACGCGTATATATATATACTGTACAGATATACGTATATATTCACGTAAACGGCGGAGGAAGAAACGAGAGATAGTTGGTACAGGGACAGCCAGCGCCAGCCAGCGGTGCGGATCGAAAGCGCAAGGGCCGCGCCGCCCGTTCGCCAAGGCTCCAGTCTCGTGCGTGCCGTTGAGCCGTCGACACACGCGTTATTCCCGTCTCTCCGCGGTTATTCCACACATCGTTCCGCCATACACACACGTTCGTCCAAGTCAATCTCCCTATCTCGCTCTTTAACTCTCTCCTTACGCGCCGCTTGCTATCTCATCCTCGTTATTTTATGTGTCGGCGCGTCTTCCCTCGGCGATCGTTCCTCAACAACGTTGATGACTCTCGAGTGACAACCTCGCCGCCCGCCTGTAACATTTTTAGTGTCGAGTGAGAGAACCAGAGAGAGAGAGAGAGAGAGTGAGAGTGCGAGCTCTCGTCGCAGTTTAGCCGAAAAGAACATACGCGCGGTGTGATTCGATTTGTGATTTTTAATAATCATCGGTGATATACGTGTGTTGTCCTCGTCTTGTTAACTTATTAGTTAACAATCGAGAGTTTTTTAGACAAAGTGAAGGATTCGTGTGAAACTTCATCTGCAGGGTATATCGTGCGTGCGTCGATAATAAAACAGTGATAAAACCGAGTGTTTAAATCGAATCGAAATATTTCCAGTGCACTTAGCGCCGACACACGCGCGCACTTGCTCTGAAAAACAAAGATAATCACAATTCGATTTTAAAATATAAAATTCATCAACGTCTGCCCGTCGATTGTCGTATCTCGTGTTCACAGGGAGCCGCAAGAGAGAGAGAGAGAGAGAGAGAGAGAGAAAGAGAGATAAAAAGTTTATCAAGACGCATCCCCGATGAAGATGTACGCTCGGAAGGAAGATAACCCATGATAACAAAGCTTCGCGTTATATAGGACGGACGAGTTTTTTTTTTGTTTTTTTTTTTTTTTAATTTATTTGTTTTTGATGAAGAAGTTTTATCTTTTCAAAGATCCATTAATCCTCGCAGCGGAAACGGATACGAAATTTTAATTCGTATTCTTTGCTCGTATCTCTCACCTCGCACGACGAAATGCCGCTGTTCGCCGTTGCAAGGATCTCGGCGAACGAAAATTTAAAAGTTTAGAATTAACTTTCACCGGCGCGGAAAGCCTGAGATATATCGAAAAGTCTCGATGTCGTTTAGTTTTTAACGATTCTTTTTGATGTTATTTAAGCGTACGATTTGACGATTCGCTTTCGTCTGGTTGTTAAAAATTTTACTCGTTTCTCATTTTCTCGGTGTGAAAAATTGCGAGATGGGAATTTCCGAGTGACATAGAAAAAGAGAAAGAAATATAAAAAAAAAAAAATATAGTGTGTGACGTGGAAGAAGAGAAATCATTGTTTTGTTACAAGTGATGAAGTATTTCAGTAAGAAATGTTTGCAAGGATTAAATTGTCTCCCTACAAGTTCTTGCAATGCGTAATTGTTTTGTGTAAGTTTTTGAAAATTTTTATTACTACGAGAGTATACGCATTGCGCGAATACGTTCGTTTTGTTTTATAAATATAATGATAAATAAATTTATCAGAGAAGTTTAAAAACGATACTAAAAACATGTAGCTACGAATAGCAAAATTTACTAAATACGAAAATTTCTTTCGACTCGTTAATATTTTTCCGTCATCGATGTTTTACTAACGTCATTTTTCCTACATATTTATAACAATAATTACCTAACGCGCATACGCTATTCGAAAATTAAACAAGTTTCAAATCAAACGCATTAGTTGAAAGCAATAAAAGAGCAGTTTAAAGAAAATTAATGTGTAATCTTAATACATGTTTAATATTTTAGAGCAATATTAACGTTTGCAATATCGGCTTTTCGTCTCGTACTCGTGCATAATACTCGTACTTCAAATAAATTGTAATGCATTATATCAAAATTTTATCTTAAAGTTTCATTATTTCGTTTTGAATTTTCATAAAGCTTCTTAACATAGTCTTTAAAGAAAACTTATGAAAAGTTTACTCTGATCCATGGATAAAATCTATGCGAAGATCTTATAACTCGTTAAAACTTCCAACTGCCTTTTTCACGCGTGAATGAGTTTTAATATAAAATTTTTTCTTTTTCTCGCTTATCTTTTTTTCTTCATTTTTCATTTTTTGAGTAAATACTCGAGCAATAAGCCTTTACTATGTTAAAGTATCACTTTTGAAAGGATAAAATAAATTTTATATTTAAAACAATCGTCGTAGAAAAGTAGTTAAGCCTGATACGTCATAAAAACTTTATTACATTGTCGGTGGTCGCGTTAGGTATTTATTCGCAAAAGTTACATCTTGTAAGCGTGTAGGTAATTTTTAATGAAAATTTTTAGATCGATCTATTATTTATAGAAAATGGGTTCAATTTTTTTTTTATTATTATTATTACTACTACTACTACTACTACTACTACTACTACTACTATTATTATTATTATTATTATTATTATTATTATTATTATTATTATTATTATTTCAAAAGGTGAAATTAAATTAAGAATGATTGAATGATTTTAAAAAATGAATATATGCTTAAAAAAAGTTTCGATGTTTAAAAAATAAAAAAATACGCACGGATTTTTAAAAAATTTGTCGAATATAATAAATAAATTTGCACAAGAGTTTCGATAAATTAAACAACGATATATAAATTAATCGACATAAAGAGACGTGTGCCTGCATAACATTACGCTTTAATTATTTAATTTCAAAACGTTCAAAAGTCCATTCCCTCTTGACCTAATACGCCCCTTTATGAAATCACGTAGCAAGCACTCGTTAATCGTATCAATGACGCGATGAACCATCGGCACAATCATCGGCTAAACTCGTTGTTGCGTTTTATGTACCTAAAGCATACCGAACGTTATTTACTGTCCCGTCTGTGATTAAACGGAGGGAAAGAGCTTACTTCGATTCGATCGAAAATTTTTTATTATAATTTTTCTCTCTTTTTCTCTTTCTCTCTCTCTCTCTCTCTCTCTTTCTCTTTTTTGTCGATCAAATATTTTAATTTATATATTCCAAAGACTTTCAACGACAATGCTGTAAATACGAGTAATTTTCGATGAAAAGGAATTTTTTATGACTAAATCGTTTACTTTTAAAAGTGGATTTTTGTTTTTCACGAATTTTATTAACGATAAATGTTATCTCCTCCCTATTTAACGCAATAATGTTATAAATTTTTAAGTTAATTTCGCTCTGATACATAAAATTTTAATCAACTCTTTGCTTTAACAGAAAAAGAATAAAAAGAAAAAATTAATATAGACGGTAAATGTATAAATTAAACATTTGCGTGCGTTAAATTTATAATTTTATTAATTTCAGTAATTCTCGATTCTTTATTTGAAAATAAAATTTGTCAATTGAAACACCGAAAAAATCGCGATCGTCAACGATTCGATATTTTCTTAATTTCCTCAATCCGTAACTTTTCTACAATAATCAAATCATTGCAAATACTCCATAAACGTTATCCTAAAAATAATACACAAAATCCCAAAACTGACCGAAACATTAACCCTACATGTGCAACGTTAAATCCTCACCTCGAGCTCGCTCTTAGTCAGCGTTTAAGGCGAGGATACTTTGTGCGTACCCGTACATAAACTCGGCTTCTTGTAACTTCTCCGCGCTCGTTCACCTCCTCGAATATATAGATGGGCGTGCGCGATACGCGCGAAGACAGAGACGGCTCGTGGGAGAATCCCACACGGGGCACCGCACCGGAACCGTTTTCCCTCTCTCTCTCTCTCTCTCTCTCTCTCTCTCTCTCTTGCTTATTCCTTACGAGGGCTTCTTCTACTACTTCTCTCGCTCTCGCCCTCCTAAAAATCTCTCTCTCTCTCTTTCGCTTATACGCGCGCACAGGTAGATACGGGAACCGGAAGCATATTGCAGCCGCGCTCCGCTTACTTGGCCCTGAAAGTCGGTTAAGACGCGTGTGCGTCTTGTGTATACAAACGCTCTGCCGCTTTCGTCCTCTTCTTCTGCTTCTTTAGCTTCGTTCGTCGCGTCGTTTACACATACACACACACACCTGTGCTGCTCGACTCCTTATTTATAAATGCTATGTATGCGTATATACATACGTTGATTAGCATATCCTTCGTTCTCGCGCTGATTGGCTTCGTTAATCCCGCGCGCGGTAAGTTTTTAAAACCGCGCAACTTGCTGTAGGAGTGAGATTACGCGCGACGCGTCGGTGTTAACGTACGCGAGATACGTCGAGAAAGACGTTTGAGGAATCGAGAGCAATGCGATGATTAACACTTTTTTTTCTCTCTCTCTCTCATGTCTTATCTGCTTTTCTGTTTAGAAAATGAGATTTTCCAGATTTATTTACGCGCAAATCATTTTTTTTTTTTTTTTTTTTTTTTAGCTGTAATCAAATAACTATTTAACGTTAATTTTATAGAGTTTCTCGTAAACATTGTAAAATTACTCGACAAATGAATAAATTTCGTTTTAGCGTGTAAAATCGTTAAATTTTCTACGAGTTTAATTATCCTTCGCGTTAATTTTCCACAATCAACGATCTAATTATTAAAATACTGTGAAAATAAATTTTTTTTCTTTTTTATTTAATTAATTTATCGTAACGGGGATAACAGTACTTTAATTTATGCAAAATCTTTACACAAAGTTAAAAAAAAAAAAAAAAAAAAAAGGAAATGAACGTTGACGATGTGTAATTATCTTTTTTACAATATAACAGTATACGGAAATCATATATATTCGTTTTAAAATATATATGCATATATCACCATCGAATCAACGATCATCATCGGTCATTGCGTTTAAATCACAAGTTAAAGAAAAAGATAAGAGGAGTAAAGAAAAAGATGCAAATGGGCTCTACTCGTCTTAGATTTTAACAGTACTTAATTACCTTCCCGTCACAAGCGCTCACACATACGCGCCAAACTCCAAACCAAATAAAGATAAAGTTTTGTTCCTTATTCTTTTTTCTTTTAACGACACATCTTTAAGTCACCGTCTCGCCCATCAAACATGTACACACACACACACACACACACACACACACACACATAAACACAATATCAAATGTACGTGCAACACGTTTCGGTTTTGCTGCGGGCCGGATGTCTTGTTTCTTATTTTTCTCGTCTCTCTTTTTTCTCTCCCTCTCACTTCTCTCGTGTTTTTTTTTTTTTCTCTTTCTTTCTCTCTTTCCTTTTTTTTTCGTAACGCTTCGGTTTATAGAGAGAGGATGTGGGCAATTGGTGTTTTATAGCGAGTGATTTTTCATTTTACGATTGAGCCGCGGATAGCGCCACCGCCGCCGCCGTAGCCGCCGATATATGACGCACATGCTAACTTTATGCGCGTGAGAAATTACGAGGGGAGCGTGAGTTTTGTTTAGAGCGATCGTTACGATTCGGGATAATGAAAGGGGATGGGAGAAAGGGATGTGCGTGGGTGCGTAAAGGTTTACGAGTCCTCGCTAAAGGATAATATCTGCGATGGGGGATGATATTTACGTCAAGTTTTCTTCATACTTTTTTATTTTTGATCTCTTCATCTCTCTCTTTTTTCGTCTTGGGAATATATACTTGCTAACTTTTTCGTAATTGACAAAGTTTACGAAATTTTTTTTCTCTCGTTTACTTTTCTTTTCTTTATGCGAATTTAAAAGTGTATTTATATGTAGATTAGATGTTATCGAGCACATTTTATCTTCTTAATGTGGCTCTTAAGAAAACAAAAAACGCAAAGTTAAACGTTAGATCTTAATCAAAATATATTAAGAATTATATGAAAGAAATTTTTCTTTTTTCTTTTTTTTTTTTTTTTTTTTACAAAAAGATATTGAATAAACTTATACATAATTAAATTGTCAAAGAAAAGGGAGAATTTGAATAGTCTTACGATTCTTGAATAATTTAGCATAAGTTGTAAAAAATTAAAATTTACACTCGACTAATACAATGTAATTTTACGAATCGCGAATCGTCCAAACATTTTTTTTTTTTCCGGTCAAACAATTCAAATGTCGTAAACTGACATATCCAAAGGATACGAGTGCATATAGATAGATACATACATAAATAAACCGAAAAGTTACTATAGAAGCAAAACGATGCGCATCGGAGAAATTTTCCACGGCCGACGGCACAGTGGTCGACTCCTATAAATATTTACGGACTTTCGAAAGAGCTTCCGCGAGCAATGCGAATACTTGTTCCCCAAAGTCGCTTCTTTTCTTTCGTCTCTCTCTCTCTCTCTCTCTCTTTATTACTCTCTCTGCTCTTTTTTTTTTTGCTACCTTCCGTTCTATTCTTTATATTTATTTTTCTTCTTCTTCTTGCTTCCTTCTGGTCTCGGTTGATAAGGTGTTGGGAATATGATCTTTAAGGATTTTGTGCAATGTTTTTTTTACGCGCCGTGGAAAATGTCACATTAATTCGCGTAAAAAACGCAATAACGTTATTTTCTATTGTAATAAGTTCACGTGTAAAATTTTTTACATCAAATTATTAAAATACGCGCAATTAAAAATATATTGATAATGATCGCGATCAATTATTCAAGATTAAATTGTGTAAATTGTGTTGTAAATTTTTTACATTGTAAAAATAAAATTCATCGGGGACATAATTCAATTATATTTAATCAATTAATTTATTATATTGCATCGGTCACGATTTGCACGTAATTATAAAATATGCTTTATTTTTGCATTACATTGTCATTTCAATTTTAATTTTAATATAATATTCGAAATAATCATTGTTGTACGATTAATAACAAATATCGATCGTTATTAATACAAAGAAAATTTATTTTGTAGAAGACATTAAATTAACGAATAATTTAATATACAGTTAGCGATAATATAAATTTATATGTATATTAAAAAATATATATTAATATAAATGTTTGATGAGATCGCAGTTGATCGATATCTTGTTTATTATACGATCAACGTTAATTTATATTTCTTCATTACTGCATTCGAAAGAGTCTCGTTAAAAAAACAAAATAAAGAATTTGTTTTTAATATTTAATAACGTTCATTGCAAATAATACAATGAGTATTTAACCTCGTTATATCAAATGAAATATATTTTTTCCAATAATTCAAGTTTATTATTCACTATCAATCAATACACTTCACTTTTCAATCCGTTATTGAAAATAATTGAATACTTCTGAATTCAACAACGCCTCTCGAATACTTTTCATAAGAACGATTAAATAATTTAAATACAATTCATTTGCCATATGAAATTTCTATTCATAAACCGATTATGGACAGTATTATAAAATTAACAAGTTTGATAAAAAATAAAGGAAAAATTTCAATTTAAAATAAAGCAGCATCACAGTATATTTGCAAGTATTTTAAAAAAATAATAATATTTTACATGTTCGTGAAAATATTTCGCCTTAAATTCTAATAAAAAATTTTCAATTCTTTAGTTACGAGGTAATTTTATATTTGCGAGGCGATTTTGCTTGCTGAAAATTTGGATTATTTAATGCGTCATTTGTAAAACGAGCGACCAATATTAAAGGATACCTTAGTATTTTTGTTATCGGGTACTAATTTTAATTAAGCGAAGCTGGCGCTTTATCGATAGCAGTTTTAATTAAAAGCAAGATGCTTTTTTCGCATTGACTATACTACTCTCTAGGTATATGCTTTCAATGGATAACTTTTTTTTTTTTTTTTTTTTTAATTAATTTTTAAGCGTGTTATATTTAAAATATGCGTAATTTTAAACTTAGACAATTACGTATGCATATTTGTTTAAGATTTAATATTTAATTCAACTTTTGTTCGAGCTAAGAAAACAGTGTTGTCAAAAAAAAAAATTTTGTCTTTCGCAAATTTTTATTGAATTTTTCATCGACTTATTTAGTCGACCACAGTATGCTTTCGTAAAATTAATTAACTAGAATTAGCCGCTAATAAATATGTTTAATTTAATTAAGCGCGGTGTGCCCCCTTGATTGAAAATTTTTAAATTTCTTTTAAGTTTTCTTTTAATTAATTTAGATTTAATACAGGAGCGCATGATACATTATTTTTTTAATTTTTATTTTGTCGATATTAGTTTTACCTAATTTCATTGATAAAGACAAAATCATAAAATAGAAGTAAAAATGATAAAAATTTACGTGCATTCATATTTTTTGTATTATTAGATTATAAAAAATATCGTATTTTTGAATTTTGCTTGGTAAAATCTTTTAAATAAATAATTATTATTAATTAAAAATTCAGCTTCCAATTATTTTTTTGTCCGCAGACTCAGCGCGTTATTCATTTATAAAAATTTAATAAATATTATGTTATCGTGTCAAAATTTTGTGATTAAAATTTTTTAATTAAAATTCTGTTAAACAAAAATTTCAAATGACGCGTCGCTGCAAAGAACGCGAAAATTTTTGTTACGCGATAAAAAAGGAACAAAAAATTAGCATAACAGTTATTGAAAAACTGAAGGTACACACAATTGTAACGTAGACAATGTACTACTTTGATTTTACGAGAGAATAAGAGAAAACTCAATTACCCTTATAAGGTGCTTTCACGTCCCGCGGATGCACCTCGTATCGAAAGGCCGCGAAGTAATGATTATTTCGTCGACGACTATTTCCCGACGATTATCGCAGTACGAATACATCATTAAAAAATAAAAAGCAGCGCGCATTCACAAAGAGCGTCGGTATGTCCGGTTAGATATGATCGGCATTTTGTATGATTTATAATTCAACGAAAGTCGTAGGGTGCGTTTGCGCGACGATTACGTTTTGAGCGGTGTGTGCTAATTTGTTCCTCAGCTCATTTGGCTCGATCGGTCGATGTATATACCAAGAGTAAGAGCTAGAGATAGAGAGGCAGAAAGAGAGAGAGAGAGAGAGAGAGAGAGAGAGAGAGAAAGAGAGAGAGAGGAATTGCATGCGAATACTGTAAATGAACATTGATGAATGTATTTAGTGATTAATAGAATCGCAAATTAAATCTAACCAAATGCTCTAGATATTCGAAATCGTCTGCTACGGTTTATTAATACCGCGGTTATAATTGATTAATTAAAAAGGCGCCGTGTCATAGTCACATTTCTTATAAATTTTTTATGAATCATTATTCTTTAATACTTCGTGTTTTAATAACAAACTGATAATTTTTTTTATTCTTTTTAATAATTCATAAATTAATAATTTTCAATAGTAATTTTTTTTGTTTAATCACAAATCCAAAAATAGCAAGATGTTATATATATCTTATAAATATTATATATATATATATATATATATATATATATATATATATATATATATATATATATATATATATATATCTTTCTCTCTCTCTCTATTTTACTTTAGTACGCAAACGCGTACATTTAACATTGCGACGTGTCTCGCTTGGCGTAGTAATTAAGCAATCCTACGTTTCGTGCGCACAGTCATGCGACAAATTCACGAGCTCACACGTACCGCAAACGTTTCTCCCTTCATTTCTCTCTCTCTTTCTCTCTCTCTCTCTCTCTCTCTCCCTCCCTCTCTCTTTTTCCTCGTGAGCGTTGAAGAGCAAAGTCGATGGATACAAGCGATCTTGCTAATTGCCGTCGACGAAGTCGACAACGACTATAAGGTGGTATACGTCAGAGGAGCCTTTGCCGAGAAGTAGACGCGAGGAGTCTCTCTCTCTCTCTCTCTCTCTCTCTCTGTCTCTCATTAGGCTATTGGACGCTCTTGAGAATGTTTATTTACGGTAGCGACTGTACGTCGAGGTATTGACGACGACGCTCTCGATGTCTTCGGATACCCGACGGGCATAGGAAAGCTCGTTTGCAGCGCTTAAACTGAACGTCGCGAATGTTTCATTCCGCAAATTGAGAATTTCCGATGTGAGATTAATTTTGAATGAGTATTGTTAACCAATTTTCATATTAATACATGCATACACATTAATGTTTTTTTAATCTTAACAAAGTTTTAGTATTTAATTTTAATAATATTTAAAAGAGGTATTTTGAAAAAATGTTTGAAATTTTTTTGTTTTGTTTAATGGCATTAAAATTTTATTTAATTATATTTTATTAAATGATTATAAATATTTGCAACTACGGATTGAGTTCTATAATAACGCGAATTTTTGGATTTTATTAACATTCGTGCTAATTGGAATTATTGCATACACATTGTTTCAATGGCAAATTTTTTTTTATTCACAGTAATACATTCCTTACTTTATTAAAATAACTAAAAGTTTTCATATTCACATTATTTTTTTATAAAACTTTTTTAATTACTTTGATTTAATTTTTTTAATTGTTTATAGTACCGTATGATAATAATACATAAATACATTCGTAAGCGAATGTATTTATGTATTATTTGGTTATGTTTTACTTATAATTATAAAAACATTATAAATAAACAATAAAATGTACGCACATGATAACAAAATATTTTTGGTTCGTATTGTCGACAAAATTTACTCGATATCGTAACTCGTAAAGTAGTTCCCGCATTATCCACTTACAAGCCGTTCGTAATCACGCGTCAATTTTTGTTCTCGAATATGTATACTCACGAATATCAAGGAAAGTGCCAATGACACCCCGAGTCATCTTGCTTTCGATGCCTGACAAGATAAGTGGCACGAATCATAAATATTCTCGCATTATTTTTTACGCGGCTTATTTCAATTTCTCGTTTGCAAATATTTCCGTATTCCGTGAATGCATCGAGAGAAGATCCGAGTATAGGGAATTGTTTAATTGTACGCTGAAACGCGAGATACGTGGTGTAATATTATCGTAAGCAATTATTTTGAAAAAAATAAAATACGTTATTTTTTCAATAAATAATTACACGTGCGTATTATTTACGCGCGGATATATTTTTACAGCTAAAATTTACTACTCGATTAATTCAAATTATTTCAACGGTGTCTAATTACATAAATTTCTAAATTGTTCGAAAATTCTAATAAAACGTTGTTTGCGCGCGAGGAGCTAACTCTTTTTTTTTTAATCATCGTATTAAATTAATTAAGTTAATTGGCCGAAGTAATCATCAATGGATCCAAATATTGATATTTAAAACAAATTTTGAAAGCATTACCTACTAACTTAGGTACTTAGAATATCAAAGCACTTTGGCATCGTTTGCTGTGTTGCATGAATATTAATATTTAAAATGAAATTTTCACTAAGCTTCCACTAATGTATTTATAAATCTTTATATTAATGATTTTACGTGAATTTTTTAACATTACAAAAACTTTTAAATATATTGTTTACAAATGTAATTTTGATAAATAAAACAATCAAAAATATATACATAATAGCTTTTTCTATAAGGTAAATGGAAGAACATAAATTGACTGCGATTTTGGCTAAGGATAGAATGCTGGAAATTAGTAGTACGTGTCACCGTTTAGTCAGACAATTAATTTTTTTCACAACTATCATTATTATCAAGTGGACTTTTATTAATTCCACATCATTTTTTTAAAAGTTTGCTTTAATTTTTTAAAAAATTTTCGTTTTACATTAAAATTGAAATTTTTTATGCCAAATAATCACATTCAATTTAAAATTTTTCTACTTTAATAAAGCAAAAGGCAAAATCCGTAAAATCCGAGGCATTAAACTTATTTCATTAAAACTCCAGAGATCCTTAAATTTTCCATCGCGTATTGCAAGGACGCACCTTCCCGAAAAAAGAAAAAAAAAAAAAAAGACAAAAAAAAAACGAATAAAAAGTACAGGCTGCGCACATCTCTCGCTTAATCCTGAATCCAATCAAGCGAGAAAGAAGAGTTTCGCCTCGGTAAAAAGTGGATAAAAACTCGTATATCTCTTCGTCGTCGCTCACCGAGCATAAAAAATTTCAGCTCCGTGTGTGTGTTCGACTCATACCCGAAGAAAGAGCCTTTTCTTTTAAGATCCCCGTGAGTGGAGGTGCGCGTTCGTGCTTGTCCGAAAATTTATGCCGACGAAAATTCCAAACACGTAGCGAACTTGAGACTGTACTTTGCCGAATGGACCTCGACAATGTCTGCGAGGTTCCCGTCCTTACCGAGGTCGAGGATCAAAAAATTGCAAACTGCCGAGGCTTATACTTACGCGAATTTCGAGTCGAGAGGAAAATAAAACGGATGAGAAAAATTACACCGAAGCGGAAAAATCCCTTTTCTTACATTATACGCGATTTTTCTCTCTCTCTCTCTCTCTCTCTCTCTCTTGCTTTTTTGGCGCCGTTGAATTTACGGCGTCTTTTTGTAAATACTCGAGCGACCTTTGAGCACTTTTATGCGTTTCAGACAAATTGGATGGGATTTAAAAGAGAAAGAAAGAGAGAATCAAAATTTAGTAGCGCGACATCGATCAGATGTGTGGATATATACGTGTATGATTCGGTTCAATTTGCATAGGTTATTTTACCGGTTGTGTGTTTACAATGTTTCAGGCAATTATTTAAATTGCGCTCGATGAAAAAAATTGTCGCTCCGAGATAATTTTAAAATAAATACAACGAGAATTGTCTTTCAATTCAAAATTAAAAAGAAAAAAAAAAATGATGAAAATTAAGATGTTAACGTCGCATGCCAAAAAAAAAAAGTAAACTGTCTAATCTTAAATTATCGTAACAATAACGAAGAAAATTATTCAGAAACAAGCTCACAAAAAACATTCATTAAAAAGTTTATCGTTTTCAGTAAAAAAATTCAACGAAAATGTTCGCAACGTTCCACAATGAAAGAATATTGTAAAGTCGCGTCTTTGTGGAATCTCCTGTAAATAAATCATTAACCAGCGATAAAATTTAACCGTTTTATATTATTTAAAACGAATTTATTGCAACAGTAGGCAAATCTAACAATCGGCTTTTCCGAAAAGGATCGAAAAATCGCGCTCGAATCACGCAACTTGATTCCGAAATCGGCTGTTAATTATAACGAGCTCATAGTCTTCCAGCTCATAGTTTCAACGTATAGCTTAGGTCCGAGGAAGCACGGAAGAGAAGATGAGGGGAGAGAGAGAAAAGCGGAAGGGAAGGAGTATAACGGGCCAGTTAAAGAAACTTGCCTCGTATAATGGCGCGTGGAAGACACCGAAGGGATGATAGCGAGGAAACTTACGAGGGTGAAAGGGAAAGAGGAGCTTTTCGGTCGGCCATTATCCAAAGTGCTTCCAGGGGAGCCGTCGACGATGCCGAGTCCCGTATCGGGGTGGGAAGCCTCTCTTACGCGAAACTTTGACTCAAACGTACGTATACGTACGTAAGCACGAAATGTGCCGTTTTCATAATTTCAAACACGAGGAAGTGAGCGAAAGAGAGAGAGAGAGAGAGAGAGAGAGAGAGAGAGAGAGAGAGAGGGAAGAAGAAGGAGGAAATGTTCCTCCTTCTTCTCCCTTTCTCTTCTTGATGCTTCATAAATTTCGACGCTCGATGAACGAGCTCATCCAATCGCTGCGATAAACTACTTTTGTACGACAAAAAGTGGAACGCTTACGAGGCTTAAAATATTGAAGAGTTAAGCGGGATTGTGTACGTATCTGCTTATGTACAGAGACGTAAAAATGCCATTTTTTGGGAATACCTTGTTTAACAAGATTTTCTATCGACTTTTATAATAAATTGATTTTATTCGGTGCTGATGTCGTCGATATAAATTGTTGCGTTTGAAAAATTCTCTTAAATATTTATTATTATAAAATTTAATAACTTTTTT
This sequence comes from Chalcis sispes, assembly GCA_949987625.1. Taxonomy (NCBI): domain Eukaryota; kingdom Metazoa; phylum Arthropoda; class Insecta; order Hymenoptera; family Chalcididae; genus Chalcis; species Chalcis sispes. The sequence continues at coordinate 3,929,953 of OX465094.1, read as the reverse complement.
TATGTATTGTTTAAATTAACTTATTTATTTATTATAACAATACAAACAATAATAACAATCATTTGTTCGGAGAACAGAAACCTTCACTTTCAAAACTATATTTATACAATTTTAATTTTCTCTTTCTAATAACGTGTATTAAGCCTATAATTTTTAAAAATAAAACCAATCATCTAAGCCGATCTTAAAAACAACGCGTCATTATCGCTAAATCTAAAATAACTATCGCATAAAAAAAATAGCACTGCGTATGCTGCAACCATCTATACTAACAAGAAAGTAATTCACTTACCAAGAACATACGTCAATTATCGATATCTATCGCCGCGGTAAAATATTGAACTTCCTTACCTCATAAACCATTCCTCTTAAAACTCTCATATTTAAAAAAAAAAAAAAAAAGATAAAGGGGAAGGGGGAGAATAGCGGAGAGTGAACGTATCTCTATCTCAAAAGCCAGACACGCGTGAGCGCTCGTATAATTACACGCGGAAAAGAAAACGCCGTCTTCAATCGAATGAGATATCCTTGCGGTACTGACGCTCGCGTGTCGAATGCGCGCAAAAAGAAGAGAGACCCTCTCTCTCTCTCTCTCTCTCTCTTTCGCCGAGCAGAGCTCGTATCTCGAATTACTCGCTACGTCTCTAAAGAGGATCGAGATCGACGATTAGATGTGCGCACGAATATATATCGAGGTTTCGCATTTATGGTTAGTTGTTGCCCGCTGTGTATGACGAGCGCTAGAATTAATCGAATGCTTGGAACGTTATATGGTTATTGGTTACCGTAATGTTAAATAAAGAAAGGCATTGTTAAAAAGAGAAGTGTTTGAAATTTTAATTTTGAGTGAGTACCTTAGCTTTTTATAGGATAAATAATTATTTTGATTGCGATTGAACGTGTTTTTTTTTTTTTTTTTTTATCATTGCGTTAAATTTTTAATGACTCGCGAGATAAAATTCAATTTGGAGTGTGATTATTACTTTGCGTTATTTTTTTTCTTCATTCTACCAAAGAACTTTGTACACTTTAATAACTGTAATAAAAATTTATTTGAAAAATTGTGCAGTAAGTTGCAGATATTTTTATTTACGGCTGCCGAAAATCGATCAACTGGAACAAAAAGTAAAAACACACGAAAACGATTATCCGAGCGATTAAAATTGGAAAACCTCATCCCTCCCTGATATACACATGAAACTCGTAACTCGCAAAAAGTCTTTTCGAAACAAAAGAAAGATTCTCTTTTCTTATCCTCCAATAAAGACTTTTCGAAACTCCTTCGTACTAAGAAGCAAAAAGAGAGAGAGGGAGAGAGTCTGCGCCACGAACTGTCCATTTAAAAGCTGTAAGTAGAAAGCCAAAAAGAAGAAGTAAAAGGGAGAAAGAAAGGGGACAAGTCAATCCTCGCAGATCGCGAAGTTTAAGCTCGTGGAAGGAAGACCGTGTGGCCCAGCTGCCAAATACTCTTGAAAACTTCGCAATTTCACGGCTGATTCTATATAAAAGACGCGGACGCGACACTTTCGTGGCTCAAGCTCATCGCTTCTTCTTTATTGCAATTTCTTTAGGTATACGAACTGCATCGCTCTCCCAAACTCTCACTCTTTCTCTCTTTCTCTCTGCATTTCCGCTACCTGTCTTACTTTTATCTAATTCTATCTCTCTCTCTCTCTCTCTCTCTCTATCTTTGACTTTCTTCTTCTTTTTTTCTTTCGTTTTTTCGTTCTCCTTTGTCAAGGTGAGACTTCCCAAGTATTTTCAATGCTTACCGAGTCTCTGTTCGTCGAAACTCTTAACTTCCCCAAAAGTTTTGTGTACTTTTTGGAACTCGTTCAGCAATTGATTTTACCATTTTAATATGCTTACTCAAGAAGCGCCTATTCTTTAGTCGCCGATATAAATTTTACGATAATTATCGTAGTTTTAGTCATTTTTTGAGTTTTCTTTTTTTTTTTTTTTCTTTTGAAACATTGAAGCGATAATTAAAATAAAACTTATCGACAAACTAAGATATCAGCTTTTTACCTTTACTCAAAAAATAAATAAATAAATAAAAACAACGAGAGAAGCATCTTGATTGCGATAAGACGCATTTATTAGATTGTATGAGAGTAGTAAAAAAAAAAGTAAAAAAAAATCATGAGAGAGAACTGAAGACTGGTAATATATGAAACTTGACAAAGATATAACGAGATGAAACAAACACAAGATATGAATATTAAAATATGACTTTCATCTAAAATCGTGAAATAATTGTTCGCTCTTTTGTAAAATTCACAGTATATTACTATTCATTAAAATAATTTCAAGTTTTTTATTTGAGAACTTTATAATTGTTAATAACTTCTCTAATTTCACTGATATATCAAAAGATTTAACGAAGGCATAAGTATAGTAGGCAGCAGAAATTAGTAAACTAATTACTATATAAATAATTTCCCTTAAGAAATAAACAAACGTGTCTTCCATAAATAAACTAAATTATCAAAATGATTTATCGTTCGTTGTTTCGATGAAACGATGACTCGAAAGAATTAAAATCAAGTTAATTATCTCTCCTCGTTTTTCCGTCTGAGAAAAAAAAAAGATAATAGGAAATTTTATGACTAATAAAAGAGAATTATATGAGAAAATGAGGAAAAATCATATCAAAAGAAAGTTATAAAGCAAAAGAAAATGTACAAGAAGAAAAAGAAAAATGAAAATATAAAGAAGTAGTGCTTTAGATAGAAAATATTGTACAAGACAGCGAATATAAGAAGGAAAAAGAAAATCTCGGATGCGTATGGATGTTTACAGTCGCGTTTCTCTCGTGTATTTACGAAGAAATATAACGAACGTCTTGTCATGTTTTAGTTCACGCAATTCACGATTATGATCTTCGTCGTCATTAACGGTTTTTTTTTTTGGTATTTTCAACGCGTTTACGTTAACAATAAAATAAAATATTAACGTTCTCGAGTACTCGTAATAATATATATATATATATATATATTTTTTTTTAATTAATTTTTAAAAAAATAACGCGAATATTTTTTTACTTTAAATTTCATTTAAAAGATAATTAAAATTACGTCTCTATACAAATATAAAACGTAATTATTTAGAAAAAAAAAAAAAAAAAAAAACGCTCGAAACCCCACTTCAACAACGTTGATATTTAATAAAACTTTTTGCGGCCACGTAAAAATTATCTTTGAATAATACGAGAATATAAAGTTTCCGTAAATTGTTAAAATCTACGTTTGCTAGTTAACAACTCAATTATGTAATAACTTGCCGAAATCTCGATCTCAATTAAAATCTGGCGTTACCCGAAAACCCCGCGGTTCGGTCTACTCTTTCCAAAAAAACGCGTTTGCGCTTCGAAATAATAAAAAAAAAAAAAAAAAATAATAATAATAATAATAATAATAATAATAATAATAATAATGTAATAAAATAAAAACGCGTATACGCGCGCTGTACTATATAATAAAGCGCGCGTATTTTCACTTACACGTGTGTACGAAGAAGCACGACGGCGGAAAATATAGTTACCGGAACGCGCCGCGCGACGTAAACTTGTGCGCCGATTTGCCGCGGTGTATATATTTATTTCCTCGGTAGGTGAATTGCGTATGTATTTATGTATATACACCTATATATGTAAACGTACGTAAGCGCGCATATTTCATGTAGCGAGAGGTAAATATATACATATATATATAGATATATACACACACACACACGGACGCATAAATGCAAGCTTCAGTGGAGTATTCGCTGAAACAACAAAATCAGTATTTTCATGGACGGACAAACACAATTTTCGCGGTTGAGTGATTCGACGGCGCCGCTCGAACACTCGCGCTTCGAATGATAACAATTATTATCGGTCGAGCCTTTATGTGTCGCGTGGCAAAAAGGGGTGAGACGAATCCTTTGGATAAATTTCTTCTTTTTTTTTTTCTTTCCTTCTTTTCTTCTTTTTTAATTTGAAAAATATTTGTGGGTTATTAAATTAATTAAAAGTATCATTTATTATTCGTATTAAGCTCAATATTTAATAAAATAATAATGCGTCTCTAATATTCATAAATCAAAATCTGTATCTGAATTGAAAAAATAGCGCTCGCTCCGATTCATATTTCAAAAATTTTATCATTCCCAATCTTCAAAAAAAACCATCTATTGCATCTTCATACTTTTGTTTTAACTAAAAAAAGAAAAAGAAAAAAACAAAAATACGGGCACTCAAAGCCAAAAAAAAATTAAATAATAAAATAAAAAAGGAAAAGGAAAAGAAAAATAAAACATTGGCGTAATAATAAAAAAAAAAAAAAAAAAAAAAAGCAAAAGCCAAGGATCTCCTTTTTCCTTTGGTCATTGATATAGCCGCGGCAATTTTTCCGATGAACGCGGAATTAATCCGCTTATATCGGGAGTACGGTCACTTGCAAAACAGCCGGTTTTACGGACCGACGGCAAAATCGTCGGCTTTCGTCGTGGCTTTTTGCCCTTTTTATTCCTCCTCTTTCCAGCAAAACGTTTCCCTCTTCCATCCTCTCGCGCGAGTTCTTTCGCGAAGCTCCAACCATCTCTCTCTCTCTCTCTCTCTCTCTCTCTCTCGTATTTTTTTTTTTTTTTCTACCATTTGCCATGCGGCGTATGCAGTCTCATGCGTGAAATCCCATTTTCCGATTCTGGAGAATTTATCGAATCACGTAAGACTCGCGTGCGCGCGCGCGGCTTTGGCTATGCGAATGCACGATTCACGATGCTACCATTTTTATTTTTTTTTCATTTTCTTTTTGTATTTCGTTTTATGCCTTTTATTTACTTTTTATTTTGTTCCCTTTTTTTCTCTCTAGTTCGTTCTCTCTAGTTAGGCTTTAATGGTTTGTTGATTGCTATTTACTCGTTCGTGTGTGAGAATTTTCAAAGAGCATTATAATCTTTAGTGATATTTGTTTCAAAGTATTGAGTTTTTAAAAATTAACAAACGGATAACTAAATCCAAGTTTTTGTAACGGGTATATCACAGTGATATTGCTTGAATATAATTCGTATAGCTTGAAAAATCATGGAAAATACAGCGATTTTCAATGCCGGATTGATTACAAAGCATTTACATTAAACACGATCTACTGTAAATTATTTTCATTAGGCTACTAAAATCTAAATTTAATGAAACTAATAAAATAATTTATAAAGAGAGTCGTAAAACTTAATACCGTAACACAACTTTAATTTTGTTACCCTAATAAAGCTTAGAAACGAATGAAACCAATAAAATAACCAGCAATTAAATATAAGCGCAGATAATGCTACTAACCGAACACATTTTATAACATACCAAATCTTACTTATATGTTTCAGATGCGCTATTATACAATTAATTTTTTATCGAAATTGATGTTTAAATTTTGTTAAAAATGTAATGCTTTACCGCTAATTAATTATACCCGGTAATCTGTATATGTAATCAAAAGTTTTTGAAAGCTTCAGGAATTTGAATAGTTTAAACTATTTCATTGTTACGGGAAACAATGAACTATTCAAGATTGATCCGACAGTCAGAAATGTTTGAGAGAAGAACACGGCTAACAAGTATTCCAAACAAATCTTTATTAGTTATTCGGTTAATAAAGATTATACGAGTACATTTAAATGCAATTTCAAATTACGAATTATTTTCAAGTTTTATAAAGTTTCTATTAACTTTGTAATTTTAAATTTGAAATTGTGCAGAAAATTGAATTTCTCGATTTGTATGCGTATTGTCAATTGTATATTCAATTAAAATTAAACTTGTATACTAATCAATGAGAATAAGTTGATTCAATCGATGCACTGACTCAATTTTAGGCTATAGTTTAATATAGTATGACAAATTTCGATTCGAACAAAAGCATCAGAGTTGCAAAACATTCAATTAGTTTCTTTTGACAAACTTAACAATATGTTTGGTACAATAATTCTAACTGTATATTTATTATACAAATGAATTATTTTAATTGGCCTTACTTCGACGTGAAAATAGAATTTTAAAAACTGATTTGAATGAATATTTTAAGCGATCACTTTTACGGTGATACAAAAAACTTTAATAATAACTCTACCTTTCTTTTATACATAAAGTTATGCTTTCAAAGGTTTTATACATTTACAAAACTTAATTTTTAACTCTAATAATATAAAAATTTATCACTAAATAATTTGTTCGTATAATAAAACTATATCCATTATTTCAAATTCCAAGTAACTATTTACCTTCGTGAGAAATAACAAGGTATTATATGACCAGTAATCTACAGTCTTAACAAGAGTCTCGATTATTTTTGTACAGGAAGCCGCGCGCGCGATTATTTATATTTACATAATGACGAATAAATTTTCGTTTTATGTACATTACTTTTTTTATAATACATTATTTATTAAATTGAATGATTTTTTTATGTTTAATCCATCAAAATAATGACTTGAGGAAGTGAACAAATTTACAAACGCCTTGCGCAAATTTGTATAAATTTTGATTTATACAACGTTTACTTATTCATAAAGAAATTATTATACAATAATAATTTTTTAATTATTAAATTTTTTTAATACAATGTACAATGTTAATTTTGCTGTACAAATGCATTTTATAAACTAAAATATTGCATTTATACAATAAAGTTCCTACGATGTACTTTTAATAGTTAGGTACGCACAACTTTATTATTGTTAAACCGGAATTTTAATTAAAATTTAAAATAAAAAATTTTCGAACCAACGTCTATTTACATTATATAAATTATTTTAAAAAAAATATTATATATTTTCCGTGAGTATTAATTAAGTCAACCGATAATTGAGTTGTTCAATATTCGATTAAAAAATCAATAATTCATTTAGGTTTTTGTTCGCTTTTTTCCTATAGTACATTTGCTAAATTAATTAATTTATTTAAAAACGCAAATAAAATATCGTTTTAATTACTACTCGTACATAAAATTTCTTCATTCTATCTACATTTCAAATTAATTTCAATTTGTTTTCATAAACGTGCCTTTTGACGTTTTATTCTTATTAAACAACAAACGGAGAATTACCACAAACAGCGCGTAAACATATTATTACGTTTCCGTGTACGATAATACATCTTTGCACAAATCAACACACCATCACCGACAGCGTGTCGGTAATAACCCAGAGAGAGAGAGAGAGAGAGAAAAGAAAAGAAGGAAAAAGAAAAAAAAAGAAAAGTAAATAAAAAACAACGCTTAAGAAACCGCGCGGAGCTCGTCACGGCTATCTGATCGCACGCGAGTGAAAGAGATAGAAGAAGATGTCGCGGCCAGTGGGCAGTTAACAGGCATGAAAACGCCCAGCGAGTCGATTGTTGTCTGCGGTGCTTTTCATGCTCCCTCTAAACGCCAACGCGTATATGTTACGATTTCTATCTTTACGATGATACCCGAGGGAGAATTTAAAACTCTCGGGATTAATCGCTCCGCTAACGCTTCTTAGCGTTAATCGTCGAGACTTTTATTCACATCGGTGTTTCGTAATCTTTGAAAAATTGCCGATTGCCTTTCCCCGAAATTTATAACCTTTCTTTGCTTCTCGTTACCTCTCACTCTCTCTCTCTCTCTCTCTCTCTCTCTCTCTCTCTCTCTCTCTCTCTCTCTCTCTCTCTCTCTCTCTCTCTCTCTCTCTCTCTCTCTCTCTCTCTCTCTCTCTCTCTCTCTCTCTCTCTCTCTCTCTCTCTCTCTCTCTCTCTCTCTCTCTCTCTCTCTTTCTATCTCTATCTTTGTATGTTACGCGACGAGTTTACGAATAAAAAGGTAATTTATGTCGGAGGTACTTTACAAAAAAAAAGGGAAGAATAGAATATGTTAAAACAATGCACATGCGAGCGTTACTTTAATTTAATTTACCCGTGCTTGTTTTTTTTTTTTTCTCTCAAATTGCCGGTTAAATTTATAATTGTTATACTTTTTTTTTTAATTTGCGATTATTCAAAATTTTATCACAATTGCTTTGTAATTATAATAAAGATTTATGCAAGACGTGCATATTATTTTTTAAGTCCATAAATAATTAACAGCTGTCGTTTAAAATTTTAATATAAATATCATAAAGTTTAAAAATTAATTTGGATCGCAACTTGGTAATTTTATAATTTTTAAAAATAATATTGATAAGAAATACCGTTTTTCAGGCATACAAGTATCGCATTATAAAATTCGTTGTAAAATAATGGATTTTGTTTTGTGCCGATTAGAAAAAGCTATCCTCGAAAATTTTATTGCTTTCATCAATATCTTCTTCTGCATTTGTTTATTTATTTATTTTTATTTTAAGTTTATCAAGTTGAGCGTGCAGGTACATTTAAAAGAAAAAAAAGAAATGTACGAGAAGTTACCGGTTAGGAAGTTTGATCAAATCGGTGCGTCGACCGCGTGCAAAACTGCTTTTAAAAAAGTTTTCTCGCTCGTTCGTCGTTGTTGTTCTTTTCGTCTTCTACTTCGTCTCCTTTCCGTTGCTTTTTATTGCGTTCTGTAGGTATGAAAAAAAAAAAAAATAAATAAATAAAATAAAATAAAATAAAATAAAATAAAATAAAAAAAAAAATAAATAAATGAGAAAAAAAGAGGCGCGAAAGTTTTTACCGCGATATTTCTCTTTGATATATCGCACAAAACGACCAACAGACGGTTTGAACGAAAAGTTTAAGCAATTGTGTAAAAGCGGAGATCGAAGACGAGAAATTCAAAAGAAAATTAAAGAATTTATTTCAATATTTCACATTAATCTTGTACTTATTAAAGTAAAGATGATTATGTGTGAATAACATATTATAAAGTATTTTATGAAATATGTCAATAAATTTTATTTGATTAATTTTTTTATTTAATAAAAGATTCACAAAATAATAATAAATTTTAATTTTTTTGTTTCAGGTATGTCAAATTTCCCATACACGGGATCGGTAAACATCTCCCGTAAGTACCATTTTTATGCGAACAAACACACCAATTCTGCATTCAATTTCTATTTAATTTACAATTTCACATCTCAATTATAACGTATTTTCTTTAAAATTTTTTTTTTAATTTCCCCACCTTACATTTAAATATATATATATATATATATTTATTTATTCTTCGCAATATCCTGAAAGCTAAATTAAACAATAAACTTCGCTGCAATATTTTTTTTGTTTTCTTAACCGTTGAAAAGCAAACGCGCGCTAAAATCTTGAGAAGACGTCTCAAGAATTGAAAGAAGCGAGCGAGAAAAGCGAGAAGACACGCGACGACGTTAAATGAACGAGACGTACAAATACGCATTATTAACTCGCTCGGGGGCTTAAGTAAATACGAGCTTTTTCAAGAGGAAAGAGAGAGAAAAAAAAGAGAAATAGAGTAGAGCTCGGAAAAGCGCAGTTCATCCACAGCACCGGAAATTAATGACATGCGCTTTATTCGATGGAAAAATGTTTGCTAAGAACAGAGAGATATGAGATTGTATTTTGTTGTTTAACTTGGCTATTGATTAATGCGTAACGTTTTTCTTTTTAACGCAACGGAACGATCTTACGTTGTAAGTTTATTCAGTGAAAATCTTACGCTCGATTTTAAAGTTTAAATAAGCCATTTTTTAAACATTTAATCGACTAGAAAAAATAAATGCGATCGACATGATTTTACAATGGAAAAGTTAAGAGTTCTTTCCCGATGTTTTTTCCAAAAGCTTTTCTTTTTCTCTATTTTTTTGCTTCTCTAATAATAGCGAGCTGACATTGTTATTTTTGACAGAACAGTACTTTGCTGAAATGTAAAACTTTAAAAAGCAGTGAAACAAGTAGAGTTACGTCAGACTCTCGCTTAGGGATAAAAGAGAAAAGTTTTCGTTCGATACTCGGATAATATTTATTTCACTGGTGCAACTTGTATTTTAAGCTTACTTTTATAGTTCGTATACATAAAAATATGAGGAAAAAACTTTTTTCTCATTTGTCTGATTATATACCAAAGTTGAATAAAAGAATTCTGAAACTATATTAAATTATAACGACCGATATAGCAAAAATTTTGAATTTATCAAAAAATAATTTACTTAATCGGTAGATTTTTAATGTTTGTTAAATCACTAAACCTAAATAAAGTGCTTACGATAAGAAATAAAAAAATACCTTATAAAGAATATAAGCTTATGTAAAAAAATTAAGAGAACAATCGGTGACATTCGAATAAATCGTAACTTTACGAAAGTGATTCTCGGAATGAAAAAGTAATGAAGCAAAGGGTGTGCCACAAAGAAGGAGCGGGAAAAAGGAAAGAAGTCGTCGAAGGCGCGAGGACCTAGCGAGATGCGTAAAAAGGAAAGCTTGAAAAGAACTTTGAAACTCATTTCCTTGGTCTCCCACGATCTTGGGCACTTTGTTCCGTAGTTGGAGAACGAACGAATCAACGAGAGAAATAAAAGAAGGAAGGAAAATAGAGAAAGAGAGGGAGTGAGAGAGAAACGGTTGAATCCTTTCGATTATCGATAAAAGGCGAAAGAATAAATTAGTTCGTCGACGATGAGACGAATTCAACGTTTGCCAAACTTCCGAGCTTTCTCTCCTTATTCCTCGAGATTTTTCGATCTTTCCATTCCTGCGTCTTTTCTTTTCCTTTCTCTTTTTTCCATTTTGACTTTTTATTCTTTGTCAAAAGTTTTTAATAAAATGATCACCTCCTCGTTATTTATTTGCTTTAATTTTTTTTTATAAAACAAGTCATTTTTCGTCCCTACTTCTATTATCACGTAACTGTCTATCAGAATTACTTCGAATATTATTGTTTATTTTTGACATTTTCATTTCACAACTTTTGCTTTTGAAAAGTTTTATTTAAAATATTGCGCCTTATTTTTAGATTTTTTTTAAAATTTTTTCTTATTTTATATTTGGAAAAAAAAACGCAATCAATTTTTTCACATCAATCCTCATAATTTTTAAATATTTTTGTATTCGTTATTTAAAAAGAAAAAAAAAAAAAATATTCAATTTCTAAGTATCGACTTTCTTCTTTTTATATTTTTCCAAGTGTAAAAATAAAAAAGTCAAATGATAAAAATGATGTCCGCAATATTTTTATATTATAAAAATACTTGAACTTTTGCATTTAAAATTTATACTATCTTACAACGTTAAGCTTTAATTTTTTCTTTTTTTACGTTTGCTTTTACGCTTTTATAATTTTACTTTGAAACTCTGTGAGTGCGTAAATAAAGATTTTTTCACTTTTAATAAAATAGTAGTAACAAAGGTCAATCCAACAGGGGAAAATTCATTTTATCGATTCGGTATTGCCAATAATAAAGTTTAAATAATCGCCACTGTAGAATTATATTTTATACGAGTGAACTCAATTTTGACTAATCTTTAATCGTAATTAAAGTTAATTATTTATTTACATTTATACCAACGTGACTTTTTTCTTTATTTTTTAATGCTCGAGATTTTTTATAAATCGATATTTTTCTTGCTAATATTTAATTTTTTTTCCATTTTTTAAATCACTGTAATTTTTTAATGCAATAATTAATTGCTAGAAATGTCTTGTGTTCAATATTTATTGAAAATTATTAAATGAAATTAAGATTAATGGAAAAATTATTTAAACTTTATTTTAACTTACACAGTTTTAATTAACTAATTAAAAAAACAAAAAAAAAAAAAAAAAAAAATTATAATCAAAATATTAAAATTCTTATTGACCAAACATCTTTAAAGTCAAAATGAAAATGAATAACTTACCGAGGTGCTGTATGTAAGCAAAGAAAAATTAATGCAAACTTGTCACAGTACAGTAAAAGCTCGAGTAAAACCGAAACGCGAACTTTTTCCGCCCGAAGATTAAACAGATCTCTCTCCGTATGCCCGAGCGTCGTCCCGTGACCCGACGTAAAGACAAACGACGACGTCGCGAGAACGCGGCAAAAAGCCTTTCCCGCCAAGAATTTACGCGCTCGAACGTAGACAAAGCCTTCGAAGAAAGCTTTCGGAGCTTTCTGCGCCGATGAATTATCGCCTCCCTGGATCTCGTTAACTTTCGCGCGAATAAGTCGAGAGCCCGAGATTCCGCTGTGCGCAAGATGCGGTCGAAGAGAGGGTCTGGAATTAAGAGAAAGCTGCTGCAGCTGCTGCGTGATTTTGCGTGAAAAATTTTTTACAATGATTATTTCGGTCGGTTATTTATTTGCTTGACGAAATTCGTTATAGAAAAATGAAAATTGATTTTCAGTGAAAATATCAGAGTATGGTCAGACATACGCGTAAATTTTAAATAATAAATTACTATCTTAATAAATATCTATTATTACAATTATATAAGTGAACAAAATGTTTCGATAAAGTAGCGCAAAAGAAAAAAAAAAAAATTTTTTTGGATAAAGCAAAGAATGCGCAGACATCTACATCTTCGCGTCATCGGCAGTAATCTTCACTCTATTATATCAGCACTTAAGTTACGTAACCACGTAGATAATAACGTCCTCGCACTTAGCAGAGAGCCAAACTCGCGAATGAGCTAAAGGAGGTAAGAAGTCGCGATGACATTAGATGCAATGCGAACGAGAGAGAGAGAGAGAGAGAGAGAGAGTAGGAGAGGGAGGGATTCTAGCGCATAGTTCAATGAGAGTTCGCGCGCCTAACCTTAGGAGAGTTCGGTGCAAGTTAACGAGCTATCTCTCTCTCTCTCTATCATCTCTTTATCTAACCTACTATTTACTTCTCTCTCTCCCCCTCTCTCTCTCTCTCTCTCTCTCTCTCTCTCTCTCTTTCTCTCTCTTGTGGGAGCGACAAAGAATATCACAAGCATATAGTCGACGCTTTTCGACGTGGCTCACGTATTCGGTTAAAATGAGGAAGGGTGGGAGATGTTCCGGGTCCTAATGACTTCCGGCTACTATTCGGTAAATGTACCCTTCTCCTAACCCCTTACCTCTCTCTCTCTCTCTTTCTCTCGTTACTCCTTTCTACTGGCTCTTTATTCGCTAATTACCGAGGAAGTGTGTTTTCTACCCGCTCGACAACTCTATTGTTGCGCGATGCGACGACACACCTCTCTTCTTTACTTTTTGAATGGGGTGCGCCGTAATTTCATCTTCGCGCGTTGCCGCGAATATGCCGGTGTGTGCGGTTCCTTTTTCCGAAAGGAAATGTCTGATGAATTTTATTCGAAAAATTTTATAAGGTTTACAAGTATATTTTTTATCGATTTTATTTTAAAAGCAATCGAACTAAATACATCATTTCATAAAATGAAAGAATAGATAGCTGTTGCGTTGATCAAGAAATGACGCTGCTCTTGTCATTTTTTTATACATCGTCGTTAACTTTTCTTTACATTATAAAAATGTAGATTCTAACCTCTGCTATTTCTTTCGAGCGGCAATTTTTTTTTTTTTTTTTTATTTTTTATCGTCCAAAAGGAAATTCGAAAAATTAACAGCGCATTGCGTCCCGAAAGCTTTGATTGTGTTCTGAATAGTCACGCTAATCGCGAAAGTTCCTTGAGAGTTTCGCAAGTCGTTAAATCGCTGTATACACTACTTGCCTAAGGACTTAATCTTCCATTAAGTTTTAACGCTATTTTGGTCGAGGCCAAGTTACTCGCTATGCGTCGTTTAGGTGTTCCTTCTCCCACCCCATTTTCGTAACCCTTTTCGAGAAGAAGCAACTTTCGGACTATGGGACTTACGAAAAAGGAAGAAATTAGAAGCTTTCCTTTGCCTCGGTCTAATGGAGTTGACATTTTCAACTAAAGGGAGCCGAATGCTCAAGAATTGCTTTGACAATTTTACAAAGCGGTTATATAATGTTTACTTACAATACGTTATTTTGCTGTCTGAAAATTCTTTTTTTTTCGATAGTATTAAAAAAAAAAAAGTATCTTTGGTTAGCTTTTGAAACACTTGTCTTTATTGAATTTAAATTATTATTATTTTAAGTAATCAATTATATTTGATAATAAAAAGAAATTCAAGAGATTTGAAATTTTTTAAATATACGTATTAAAAAAAGTTTAGAAATAGAAATTAAAAATTTTCCAACTACGAAATCCTATAAAGTTTTCGGAAGTTTAACAAATTTCAAATATTTTCAAAACTGACCGAAATTCTAAAACTTTCATCTCTAAAAGCTTCTTAAATTTTAATGCTCATATGTTTTTCGCCATCGTTACCATTATAATTATTATCCGTGTACTGAAAACTAAACTTTTCGAATTTGAAAAAAAAAGCACAAACAAAAAAAAAACAAAAAACAAAAACGAAAAAAAATAAAAGATAATTCTAAAAAAAAATATGACAAATGCCGGTATCCAACATTAATAATTTTCTACCCTAATTGCAAGCATCACGACAAGCACTCGCGAGAGATAAAAGAATCTGAACTACATACCCGATCCAAGTGGGACGAAGCCCGTCGGCAACGAAAATGGGTTAAGTGGAAAAGAAGGAAGGCATGCGAATCGCAGCAGGACACCTTTGGTGATTATGCGTCATCGGCCTAGCCGCGTTTAATCGCCTAATGTTCTCTTTTCTCTCTATCCCCGCCTCGTCCTCGAGAAAATCAAGTTTTCATCTATCTGCCGCGTTTTAAAATATGCGGCTTTTTCCACGGGTAATTTCACCCTCTCTCTCTCTCTCTTTCTCTCTCTCTCTCGTTCTTTTACTTTGCTCGAATCCCGACGATATGCGAATGCCGGTGTGACCTGAATAGCATTCGGCCAAGTTTCGTTGCCGGCTTACTTTGATGCGGCTATCATGAGGATCCTTGGGACAACGGATACGTGCGGTTTAGAGATGAAAAATTACGACTACGAGAGAGAGAGAGATAGAGAGAGAGAGAAAAAAGAGAATGAGAAAGATGAGGAGGAGATAGTACGGAATTTGATTCTATGCGGTTGTGTAATTAGGGTAAAAGGGACATACTTTACGTTGGAGCTCGTACTTTCTTTTTTCTTACCAATGATATAAATATTTTGTCCTTACTTTCAAAAGTTTGCATTTTTCTTTTTTTTTTTTTTTTTTTTTTTTTCTGTTACGTAAGGATATTGAAGAAGAGTCAGGAACATTTTAATCAATATTTATGTAATTATATAAATTGAATTTTTTTTTCAAATTTATTTAAAATTATTTGAATCTTTTTTGTATACAACGAACGCATTGATTAATTTTAAAATATTAAAGATTAAATAAAAGCATTTTTATCGAATATAATACGAAATGTAGCAGTTTTTACGTAAAAAAAACCACAATAATACTGCGTGTTAAAAATGAACTAAATCTATTCAAGCTTCGAGTATTGTATATAAGGTCAAAATAAAAAAAAAAAAGAAAAAACAAAATATAAAACCTATATTATCAAATTTTTCATATTTCAAAAAATCCATTTAATAATTTTTTTTTTCTTTATTTATTTATTTATTTATTTATTTATTTATTTATTTTTTTTTTTTTTTCAAAAATTTGAAACTTGATACAGTCGACGGTTGTATGCGTAAAACTCAGCCGGTCAATAAATAGCGTTCCCTTCGATACTTGCTACTGCAAACATGAAGGGGAAGAGTGGAGAGAGCAACGCGAGCGCGGAAGTTGCGCGATCGCAAAAGCTATTCTCTCTCTTTTTCCATCGCGTTGAAATTAATGCACCGCTTCTTGTGCGTGTACACACAAGGCCCTCGGCGCCCCCTCTCCTCCGCAAACCCGGATGATAAACGCGCGCAATACTATCCGTGATCGCTCTTCGCAGTTCATCCCCTCTTTCCGTTCTACGCTCGCTTTATTTTCTCGTCTCCCTGTGCGTTTCCACCGAGCGGCCGAGCTCGAAGCAATGGGAATCATGCCCTCGATGTATATGCCGGATTGGAAATTTTGTTTACCCTCGGTGAGATATATAACTCACGAGAAGGACTCTCAGAAATAGACGTTTTCTCGATATTTTCTCGATTAATTCAGCCTCTTTCTTTCATTTTTTTTTTTTTTTTTTTTTTTTTTTGACTGCCAGAAGAGACAGAGATAATTCGAGATCCTTTTTTGATGTGTAGAAATTAAAGGGATAGTTAAACATCGAGAACATGCTGTGATTTTTAATTTGCTCAAAAATATCGCTGGATAATAAAATTTTTATTTAATTTATAAATCAGAAACATTATTTGCAATTTTTAATTATTTTTTTAATGTCTATGTATAAACAAAGAAAAATTATTAGAATATCAATAAATAACAAAATATATACATTTATCTAAATATACACGTACCCGTCACATTAATCTAATGACAAAAGAAACAAGAACGATAATACAACACTATATGGCACACCATAAAACAATAATTAACCTCCATTACCGAAAGAGACTTCTCCGAACCCTCCGATGAATCCTTCGAGACTTCCGTATCGAATTATATACCACAGCACGTTTCGTTATCACCTCTCATCCAAAAAATTCTTGGCAGTACGAAAATACCAGCGTAATTCGATGACAATATTGTTGCGCACAAACTCCATGCGCAATGGAAATAGATGCAAGACGAGAGTAAAAGCTCGTCGGTCATATATTTCGCGAAAGTCGATAAAACGTGGCAGCCGCGTGCCACCTTCGGTATTCCAGTTCGAATGTAGACACGGAAGAATCATGACATTTCGGAGGTATTTTTTCGATACGGAGTGTGAAGGAAAGTAACGGCGAAAGGTTGAAAATTTTATGTGCAGGTATATTTTCTTTATTTATTTAATTTTTGTCGGTAATTTATGTGATACACTTTCCGTTTATCGCCGCGATAAAAAGCAATTGCGATATCGTTGGATTTTAATAAAACAGAAATTTTTTTAAAAAATTTATTCGCACACATCCTAGGTAAAAAAAAAAACAAGAATGAAAGGGTTGTATTTTGAGCTTACTCGACTGAGAGAAGAAAAGAAAGGAAGAGAATCTCAAGCAAACGATCTATATAAGTAAGTCGAAGTGAAGCAAAAAATAAGAGTGAAAGGAATAGCTGATAAAAGAAATAGAGAAGGAATCAAGAGCATGATATATATATATATATATATATATATATATATATATATATATATATATATATACATGTAGAGAGACAGAGAGAGAGAGAGAGAGAGAGAGAGAGAGAGAGAAGGTGAAGAAGAAAGATGGAACTGTCGAAGGTACCGATGCTTCTTGGCTTTATCCGATTTCAAAGAGATCTCCAGCTGGTTTTCCAGGACAGAATGGATACTACCAACCCTCGTCTATCTCTCTTCGCTCTTCTAAAAGTGGAAGCAGTGGCCGCCGCCTACATCGACGAAGAATCTTGAGAATCTCGTTGAACGCTTCTCTTGTGAACGCTTCGATCTCTTCTCTTCTTCTCTGTTCCTCTGTGTATGTGTGTGTGTGTATAAAACTTGACTCAAAAGTAAAAAAGACTACAGTCTTTTTCTCTCTCTTTTTTTTTCTCTCTTTTTCAACGTTATTCTGCGACTAGGACGTGTATCGTATTGTAACGATGCAAACTATTGCTTTGTAAATTTTTTTTACCTTGCTTCGTTTCTAAAAGCGCTCAATGATAAATTTAAGCGATTATGGGTTAATTTTTTCATAAATATATAAAAGATTTTCAGATATTAGAAGTACTTCGAAGTTTCAACGGTTACGAAAATTGGTTAGGGAAACCTTGTTATTGGAACCTTATATGGAAAATTGTTATTTCGATGAAACTTCCGTCAACGTAATTCTCACCAACAAAAGAGAACCCATTAATTCCAGAAAACAGTCAATTAATGTAAAATCATGTATAAATTGTTAAATCAAAAATTAATTTAATTTTCTTACAAAGTACAGCGTAAAGATGGAAAAGAGTTTCCAAAAAATGGCCACGGCCACGCAAACTTTCTCGGAACCTTTTGAAAAACAATTTTTATTATTATTATTTGATTATAAATTTTGCAGAAGATTATTTCGTTCCTATCGTTTACATTTCATAAACGCATTATAAATTAAAGGAGGGATGAAAACAAGTCAGCTCTTGTTTGTTCGAAAAGTTAAATACGAGGACTTTGAAATTTGCGCGCTACGTGCGAGTTGAGATATTCCGGGAGATTGTGATTATTTGTCGGTGTCGACGGAGGCTTAATTTTTAGAATTAAGTTTCAACGAAATTTGACGGAATTTTAAAAAAGATGGTTTATTTTAGCTTTTTTTTAAGTCTTTCTCTTTTTCGATAAGACGTAAAAAATACATTTTTTTTTCGTCTCCATATTAAATCGTTAGAGCCGAGATAAAAGATCGTTAATTGTCGAGTTTTCGTTTAGTAACAATACACAATGAGGTTTAAAAAAAAAAAAAAAAGAAGAAAGGCCAGCACTTATATTCATCAATTAAGAGGAGCAAAAGTCTTGCCTCGTAACCGTTCACTTCTTTTTTGCGGTCAACTATCAAAAGAACTCGAGGCAAACTTGCAAAGACCTCGACTTCTCGACCGATTCACGACGCTCAAGATGCTCTCTCTCTCTCTTTCTCTTTCTCTTTTTTTTTTTTTGTGCATGCACGTCCCACACACACACATATATACACACACAAAGCTAGCGTCGAAGTTTTTTTTTTTTTTTATATTTTCCGCGCGCAGAAAGCCGACGAGAGCCGTTGGTTTCTGAAGTTTTCCCGAGCGCGTGTTCGCTTTGCCCTTCCGCGCACGTATTGTAGCCCCTCGGAGTTTTTCCGCTTTCTCTTTTTTTTTAACCCCCACCTTGCCTCTTCTCTTTCTCTCTGTCTGTCTCTCTCTCCTTCTCTCTGTCTCTCTCTCTCCTTCTCTCTGTCTCTCTTACTCTTATACCACTAGGCTTCTTTTTCTTTTCTTTGGAGAGAAAAAGAGAGAGAGAGAGAGAGAGAGAGAGAGAGAGAAGCACCTGCTCTCATTTAACGAATGCGAAAGACGAGCGGCGGCAACTTGCTGCGGCGACGTTTTTCAAGATCGTTTGAAATCTTGAAAAGCGCGTTTTTTCTCCCTCCCTTCTTTCTCTGTCTCCCTTCTACCGCCTTTCACTCCCTTTTACCTCTTAATGTCTCTAGTAATTTCAGCATAATTTTTTTTTCTCTACCAACGCTTGAAATATTTAATTTCTCTAAAGTGTCCCCATTAAAGATGACGTTACGATAATATTATAAATGTTATTATTTTCTTTTTGTTTTTCATTAAACTTGGCTTAAAAAACGTTGAAAGTTATTTTCAAAAATTGTTTTCCCGTCTCAAGAGTATTACGAAAAATTACTTTATAAAATATATCATAAATGAGATTGAAAAATATTAAACGAGGTTTCATTTCGAACTTTATTCATTACGAAAAATTTTAACGAAAGATGTTACTTTTGTTAACATAAATACGCAAAATTTTGCAAGCACCCACATTTTTTTATCTCTCGTGCAAAATTAACGCAACGCAAACAAATTAATTTTGTTTATGTACTTACAAGGACATGCGTACTGTGTATAACAAATAAAATAACAACGCGCGGACATGTGCGCATAATTAAAAGTAAATAAATAACTAAATCAATTTGAAAAACAAAAAAAAAAAAAAAAAACATTAAATTACTTAACGCGAGCACACATTGTTCGCGAGAAACTGGTAAAGATAGGGTGAGAGAGAGAGAGAGATGGAGAGAGGGGGAGTGGGAGTACATAGAGCGGCAGTACATTTTAATTAGAATTTCATAATGCACCCACTCGCCTAACGACGTAACTCGCTCGGTGCAAGTCTTTTACACTCGTAGAGAGCAGAGAGAGAGAGAGAGAGAGAGAGACATTCGCATTCGCTCGTTGCGCTAAGACGAGTCATTTCATACCTTCGTCTATCTCTCTTTCACACCCTTTGGCTACCTCGAAAAAGGGCAAAAGACTCGAGCGCATACCCGAGAGTTGGGCAATGGCTTTTTGCGCGTGTTGTTTCCTTTCTCTCTTTATCTCTCTTTATCTCTCTCTCTCTCTCTCTCTCTCTCTCTCTCATACACACTCGCGCGTTATCCTCTCGCTCCACCGCCGCTGGAAGACTTTAGCGCGAGAATGTGACAATTACATGAGCGGGATTTTCTTTGTCTTTAACTCTCTGGACCTGGAATTTTGAATGCAAGGATATTTCTCGGCTTTATCGTACGTGAGCGTATTTTTATTTTCTGACTTTGGTTTAACGCTCTATTGTTCCTGTCGAACATATTTAACAAATTTTTTAACCGATTGCCTTTAAAAGATAAATAATTGCGTTAATGAATAAAAAATAAAATAATTGTAGGAACGTTTTCAACGTTAATCCTACGTTCATTAAGTTTTACGTAGATCCATATTTAAAGCAGTACATGAAATGCATAAAGCAAGAAGCGAAGAGAATAATACAAATTAAATTATGTCAAGTTGGATAAGCAAACAAATTATTACTTCGAGTGCATAGATTTTGACAAAATAAATTTAATTCAAAATTAATTAATACATAAAATTAAAATATAAAATTCCGCAAAATAAAATAAATATTAATATATTACCACAAACGCTTAACGCAAACGCGCCGTATCGCAATGGAAGAGATAAAAAACTATGAGAAATTTTCTCTCGGAAAGAACGAGAAATTAAAAGAAAAAATTGAAAAAAAAAAAAAAGAAGAATAAGAAGAAGAACGTAATACAAGCTCGTAATTATCAAATAAGCATAGAATAGAGAAAAATATACAAATATGTAAAAAGGATATAAGAGTCGCGAGAATCCAAAGAAGAACGGGGCGAAGGCAAAACCTTATATATACATCGGAGTCCTCTTCCTCTCCCACGGCTTCTTACCTTCTTCCCTTCCCTTCTGATTACTCATAATTATGCTAATTAGGCGAATGCATTATTAACGCTGAAACTTCTCTCGCGCTTCTTACTCCCTAGCTCGTCTCCGTTTCTTTCTCAAAGTGCTCTGAAATTATTCCATATATAGTGCGGGTTATAAAAAAGTAAAGTAAAGAAGAAAAAAAAAAAAAAGTTTATATTCTTATAACATACGCGCATAAATATCGTTCATTTTTATGCTAATTGTATCAAGACGAGTTGGATAATTAATCGAATGACTAACCGACAATTTTTTTATTTAGTCCCTCTTTCTCTCTTTTTTTTTTTTTTTTTTTTTTTTGTTTTTCTTCGCGATAAACAAAAAACGAGCGCTAATTGTGGTAATTAATGTAATCGCGATAAAATAAAAATATAGCGATTAAAAATGTTGCGCGATAATTTTAAATTATAACTTTTGAATTTTCTCACCCATAGGTCATACACTCGTATACACGAGATACGCGAATGCCGTTTTCAATCGGTATATTTATATACGATCTCGCTCCTTTACCATTTGCGTTCGTCTCGCAATTTTTTTTTTTTTTTTTTTTTTTTTATCCAATTAAATATATCTGTGTGTGTGTGTGTACTACACGTGCATACATCTGTGCGTTAAGGATTGGTGCGCTTTTGCACGCTCAGTTATATAAAATAAACCGTGGATATTTTCGTAATTAAATGCTTCTTCGCTACTTCGTTAATTTTATTAAATTTCAAGCCAGTCTCACTTTTTCTTCATTTCCGCGTTTCATTTATTCCGCCCCATCTCTACCGTGGTTTTCTCTAATTTTCCTTCTCTCTCTCTCTCTCGCACTTTTCCCTTATCCTTTTCATTTTTATTTATTTATTTATTCATTTATTTATTTATTTTGTATACGTTCGTTGCGCTTATTGCCTTTATAACTATAATATTTTGGTGCAATAGCATAAATAAGCATAAACGTGAAATAAAATTTGAAAAAATTTAATATCGACTGATGATTTAATTACCGCGTTATTGACACGTTGTCCCGTTCGTTAAAGCAAAAGAAATTATATTTAATAATTTTCATTCATCGCTTTAATTAATTTTTTTAATTAATTAAAATATTTATTATGCAAAAGAAGATAATATATTTTTTTTACCAAAAAATTTTTTAGATTTAAATTACAAAAAAAAAAAAAATGGTTTCTTTTAAAATTTCTTCAGTCCTAATTTCAACTTTTTAAATTTATAAATTTTTTAAGTTAACTTCAAACGTACTTTGTTAAAAATATTTTGCTTTTTTTTTCTCTTTGAGTCTTTCGTTTGTAAACTTTACGATTTAAAAAAATTGATATTTATTTATTTAATATTCGTATAAATATTATGCTCGATAATTTTTCTTTTCCAAGAGTATATAATTCTTTCGAAAACGATAGTTTTACCAAAAGTAAACAACGACACACTTGCGTCTTAAAAGCCTCTTCATACTGATATTTTTCATCAATTTTAATCTCGCTCGAAGTTAGACAGAGATAAAACGTCAAATGTTTTCTCGCTCTCTATACCAAATACTAGCGAACGCGTATAACAACATATGTAAATGCGTTCGAGGTGTGCAAAAGGCTATTTTATCGTAAAGAAAGAAAGCCATAAATACCTACGCGATGGGCAAAAGATATTCAAAGAAAACACAAAACGATTCGCGTGAATTTTTTTACACATCGGTTACATCGTCACTCCCAATAATAAGTTTTATCAAACTCGACTCGCATTTATTAAGCTCATTATTCGAAAATAACTAAACGCTTGAATTACACGTATAACGCTTTGTAATTTGTTTTTTTTTTTTTCATCCTCCGTCGGCTTCTTAATATATTCTCTCTTCGTTAGACAATGGCGCCGGTGTACCCGAACACTTGCGCGCTCGCGCGATATACTCGAATTTAATTAAAAACTTTCACACGCCCGCTCGCGCGCGCTTGATATTTACGAGGGCGAGGGAACCGCCTTAATTACGCATCGTCTATAATCTCCATTGCCTTAGGAGCACCCGATAATCCCATTATTATATACGCGCACGCATCCTGGCACCAGGAGGCTTAAAAGTTTAACATTCGCTAAAATCGCAACCGCCGCGTGTATATCGCGTGACGTGAAAGCATGAAGTTACTTCTTATTCTCCTTCTTCTTCTTCTTCTTCTTTTTCTTCTTTCCTGCTTTGCGTTTCTCAGCTTCCTCTTGATTATTCGCAAGAGGTCTAGGTCTAGAACGCGCGTGTGAAGGGAAGAATTGTCGAAGGGAAAGGTGCATACTTAAAAATTTATTGTAGTTTCGAATCAATTTGACGTTAACGAGGAAGCAATTTCCGCGTTTTATGATTGACAAGACGATGAGCTTCCGTAATTTGTAATTCATTACCTTGATTTAATTTATAAGATGAATAATTTGTTATTCGGATAATTTGCTTATTATGTAAATACAGGTAACGCGAATCTTAACTAAAATTAATTACAAATAATTTATATCATCCGATTCGTGTTCTCGCAACTTTTTTTTTTCAACCAACCAAACAAATTAATCGCCTACACATATCGAAAAACAAAAAAAAAAAAAAAAAAAAAAATGGAAGAAATAAAAAAAAAAAAAAAAAACGCAAAACTTTTGATCCAATTACGCACGAAAAAAGTAAAAAAAAAAGGACACTTTATAAAAAAGCTTTGGCAATTTCAGTTCCGAAGAAGCGAATCGACGAGGCTGAAGAAAAGCTCGGAACGCGCTTTCGGAATAACGATCAGTCGGTGCTTTAGCGTAGTGAAAATTTTCGCAGAAAAAGCACGCGAGAAAGAAATGGAAAGTCTTTTTCCAGAGAGAGTGAGATGGGTAGATAGATAGATAGATAGATGATGAGTTGCTTACTCCCGCCCATCATCCCGGTAGAGTTCCTAAGTAGCTTTTAAGTACCCTCGGAGATGCGGCGAGAGCGAATCGCTCTCCTGTTTACTTTGGAGGAAGCACCTTCGCGTCAGTTCCTTCCTCGATCGGAAGTTTTTTATGGGAGAGAGACGTCGGGGTCAATTTCTTCTTTTTACTTATTTTTTTATTATTTTTTTTTTTCTCTGCTTTTGCACGCTAACGCTTCTTCCACCAGGTGAGGTTAATAAAACAACGGTTATCAACCACGACGACGCGAAATTACCGTTTAACAACGAGCGACAAAAAGAGAAAGAGAGAGAGAGAGAGAGAGAGAGAGAGGAACGAGGTGAAAAGACTCTCCAAAGAGAAACGCTCGAATTATTCTTTTATATTGCGGTGCAATTTCATTCTCGCGGGCGAAAAGTGCGCCCGCGCGCTTAAATTATGAGATGAAACGCGAGTACTGGAAAGTGGGAGGAGAGAAGTATATGTGAAAAAGTTTTGAATGGGTGTAGTTTTGATGTGAAATTTTTTCTCATTTTTTTTTTTTTTTTTTTTTTTTTTTTACATTCTTTGTGATACTTGGTTAGAAAGTGCTAAAAGTTTGCAAGTATTTTTAAGTTTCTGACAATTTTCGTTCTGTGTTAACATAGTAGATTAAAAGCGATCAACTTCTATATATAGATTAATTAATGTCAAAATTCATATATTTAAGATTTTAATTTAAGTGTTAAATTTATAATTAAGAATAATTTTAAGTTTTATTAACGTTTTACATCATAAAATAATTACAAAAAACCTTTTTTAATTACGGATGCAATAAAGCAGTAGTATAGATCAACGTATAATCGGACGGAGTAACTTTTTATTTTGAAAAAATTCATCGAAGATGTAACATATACATAATAAATACTTTGTAATCAATTTAATATAAAAATACCTTTTTTTATCTTTTAAACAATAAAGTTTTTCTTTTTTTTTTTTTTTTTTTTTTTAGTATTTATAATTCACTCTAATAACTTTTCCAAACGATAGCATATCGTCGATTAACAAGAAAGCAAAAAGAAAGGAAAAGAAAAGCTTATTATCGTTCAAGAAAATGTTCTTTTCATTGCCTATACTCCCGCGCAACCGCATACCCATAAAATTTTCATTCCGTCGTAATTCCTCGGAGGTCTAGCGAAATTTACATTGGCTGAAACGTCGACCTACTACTCTCTTGTCCGATATATATATATATACGTATAACCTCGCGGCACAAAAGGTTAAAATTATACCAATCAACTCTACTGCGATAAGACCTCTCCATGGTTTTGCGATTTCCCATCGTTACTACGTATTAATTATCTAATACGAGGTTCGTTTTGCTTCTTCAAACTTTATACTTAATCGAAATCAAAGATTATCGTTTAATATTCAATTTTATCGATTCGAATTAATTTATATAAAAACTGCAAGCTATAAGCAACATCAATAAAGTCTGAAAAATTTGTCCGAAGTTATAATTTTTATTTTCACAAGAAAAATTTTTCATTTTTATTGTCTCAGTTCATTTTTATTCGTAAGCACTCTTCCGTTTAATGAAAAATTTAACACATTGCTTACCTTGCAATTGTAATAGAATAAAATGATAAAAAAAAAAAAAAAAAAAAAAATGCGCCTAGTAAACATATTAAAAATAAAAGAACGTAAAATGCAAAATATTATTCACGTCACTTTGATAAACCGACGAGCAGAGAGAGAGAGAGAGAGAGAGAGAGAGAGAGAGAGAGAGAAGATAAAAAAAAGTCGAGGCAGCGCTTATTATACGCTTTTTTGCCCGCGTCAAACTTTTCAACCCACATTCTCTTGTTAATTTTTCGGATGCGCGGCTACGGATATAACCATCTCTTGTTGTAGGGCCTCTCATCAGTTAGCCGAGAGTAGCGAAACGCACTGGTACGCGCTTCCCATGAATATTTTGCAGTCACTTGACCGAGATATCTCGTTATATTTTTTTCCGTAAAGCTTCACAAAGAATCGTTCTCCTTTTTTTCGTCCTCTATCTCTTTCCCGTTCTCTTTTCTTCTCGCTCTTTCGCTTTTCAAGTCATTATTTCGAGAAAGAAAGTGAAAGAGAGAGAAAGAGAAAGAGAGAAGCACACACGCGCGCACGATTAAAACTTATAAGACGTATAATCGTCTTTTTCGTAGCCTTTTCTCTCTCTCTCTCTCTCTCTCTCTCTCTCTCTCTCTTTTTATCTCTTTCTCATAAATGAGGCAGCAAGTCGGTCGATCGAAAGCCCGGCTGGGCTTGCTTTTGTCTTCGACGCCTGAAGATCTAATAAAGTTCTTTATTCGACTTGCTCTCTCTCTCTTTCTCTCTCTCTCTCTCTCTTCTCTCTTCTCTCTTCTCTCTTCTCTCATTCTCTTTAGTATTTTAACATCGAAAGGCTTACCTCTTTTTCTATCGCTCTCGGACCTTTGCCCTAGCTTTTTCGCCTTATTCTTTAAACTCTTCTTCCGCGTTGACTTGTACACCGTTGCCAAGCGAGGAGAATATGGCTTTCGCTTTTTGAAGGAGTGAAAAAGTCTGATAATTGGAAGTTCATTTTTTACATACCGCTGATTACGGAGTAATTACAAGCTCCACTTCTCTCCTTGGCCACTCCCTTCAGTTTTCCTTTTTCTTTCCTTTTATCTCTCTGTCTCTCTCTTTTTCTTCCTTCTCTTTGTACCATCTTTGATTGAGGTGATTCGATTAACTGTTTTCGCGTCCTAAGATTATACTTACACGAATTTTTAACGGTCTGCTAAAATTTCTGCGAAGAATAAAGATGATTATATAAAATTTGATAATTTTTTACTTTCGTAGACTTCATTTGAATCAAAAATTTTTTTTATTACATTCGACATCCTATCATTTGTTAATACATTGATAAATATATAAATTAAAGGTGCAAAAACTACATAATGAAATTACATCGTTAAATTTTATTGGTCATTATTTACCAATTAATCAAAAGCATTCGACTAAAATTTCGCGTCAATTTTTTAATTCGATACTACGATAAAGCAACTTCGAAGTTATTTCATTAAAATTCACAAAAGCATGAGGCATCGTGTCGCGTAGCTTAGTAGACAAATGATTAAATCCGATCGTACTATTTGACTAAACTTCTAAAAAACAATAAACCAGCTAAAAGAATATCGCGATTCTTTTTCTCTTTCTTCATCCCATTTATTCGCATTCGTAATGTTCTGTGATAAAATACTATACGCTTCATAGCCGTGTTGTTGCATCGATCGGAATGCGAGGACGCGCGTAACGTTAAAGTTTTCGCGCATCGTGATTAAATCGCTCGTCTGTAATAGGATGCGCTCATCGATAATGTATCTCGGTTTCCTTTTACTTCGTATCCTTTTTATCTGTTTTTAGTAATAATCCTGTTTGTTTTTGTTGTTTTCGTTGTTGGGTAACTTTTCGTTCGTTGATTTTGAGAGATTATCTTTTGTATAATTTTCAGGTGTTATATATTTAACTTGGTTTTTATTTTGTTTTAATTAAAGCAATTTAACTTTATCCCCAGCTCGGTTTATGTCGTACACTTTGTTCTCTCTCTCTCTCTCTCTCTCTCTCTCTTTCTCTCTCTCTCTCTCTTTTGTATTGTATTTTGTATCATATGCTCTTCGTGTTTGTATACATTATGTACATTATCTGTCTACCCCATATAGCGAGCGCCTCTGGGTTCCCTTGGTGAAAATAAATCGTTCGAACTAATCTAATCCAAACTAATCTCAATCAGTTTATTTATTTTCTTATCTTTTATTCTTATTTATCACCTTTCTTGGGTAATAAAAAATTAAGTGAATTTTATGTTTATTATATTATAGTACACAAGAAATATAAATTACTTTTTCTTTTTCATCGATTTATCTTTTGATAAAGATGAATTAATCTATATAATACAACAATACATAATACAACATTTTTACATATCAACAATTAAAGACCTTTGCATTCAACGAAAGAAAATTCTCTCTCTACATCCTTTAATATTCTTTGACGAATGAGAATAACGAGTACGAAGCGGTGCTATCAAAACTACGAGAGTATAATTTCGATATAAAAAAGGTGTTGCGTACCTCTCAAGCCATTCTTTGCATATGGGCTCATACGACCATATCTATTTGTCTACCGTACTATACTTACTCCAATTTGAGCTAGCCTCGTACACGTGTGAACAATCGACTCGTTACTCGTCGGAATGCGTGCATTGAATATTTTCGAAACTCTCAATCGATCTTTCCATTTTACTCTACTTGAACGACTACGAGCCAACGCGTTTTGATTCCTTCTTCCTCTCCGTCTCTTTTTAGGCAACTTAGCTCGCGTAAGTATTGTAAGTAGATTCGATTTCGTCGACGGTCAAACTACGACTAACAAACGAGCTATAGGAATTAATATTTTGGTACCGGACTGAAGAGAGACTTTCGAGTGTCTCGTTTTGTATTGAATAAGAAGCTATTGTGAGCGAATTCGGTGGGAAAATTAAGGCCTGGAGGAAGACAGAGAGAGAAAGAGAGAGACAGACAGACACAGACAGACAGAGTGAGAGAGAGAGAGAGAGAGTGAGAGAGAGTGAGATAGAGCTATGCTTTTTTTTGCGAAGACTCAAGAGCTCGCGCTTGGAGCGATTTATTTGCTAGTCGCTAATTTGTATTAAGTTAATTAGCGCGCTTTAGTTTTTTATATATTCCATCAAGGTAAAACAGTTTAATTTTTTTCCGACCGCTTTTTGATAATAACAAGAGACCAATACTTTTTCGTCTGAAAATATTTGTGTTTTTGCCAAACTTTTTGCCTGTATACTTTTTATCAAGATTTTTTTTACGTTTAACTTTTTTTAACATGAAAAAAGAACAAATCTGGTAAAAAGTTTAACTTTTATTGGACATACAAATATATAGGCATGAAGTACGAATTTATGTCTAACGCCATACACTTTTTTGTCATAAAAAAATATTTATACTGTTTGAGTGTGTATATATATACCTTACTAATTAAAATATGTAATCGAATAATAACCTTGCGCGTTGTATTATATTGACCGAATTTATACGTTATGTAAAACATAAAAAGACCAACGAAATTTTAAGTTCAGCCTTTCCAAGCCATGGCGGTGTGGGCGCTTAGTAATAAAAGAGTACTTGTTAAAAAAGCCGGAAATAAAAGGATAAAAGATTGATAAAAGCAAAGAAAAAATGCACAAATGACAAATACCATACCACGACGCGATATCGCGAGATCGTTGCTTAGTGATTTTCCGCACACATCTAGAGTGTCGCTCAAGTCGCACACAGCCTTGCCGCAAAATTCACTTAAATCCTTCCCTGCAGACGCGCTCGCTCGCGCGCTTGGCTAATCCGAAAATATTCATTTGTTCGACGCGGAGTATTCGCCCGGGCGCGTCCGATGCTTAATTCGCTCAAAGGGAATATAACGTCCGGTGTTTCGCGAATAATTTAATTTTCTCCCGAATCTGTCTACCTATTATGTATCCACAGACACGCACACACACACACAAACCCATGTGTATATAAATATATATATATATATATATATATCCATGTATACTTGTGTTGTACACTTTTACTTCCTAAATAAATTTATAGAGCGGAATCGGGAATGCGGTATTAAATTGTTAAACGCGCGTTGACGCGCGCAGCTCTTGAAATGGAAAATTCGTTTTACGATATAAACAGTAATATTAACGTTTTATGAAAGTTATATGTATACATATATATATATATATATATATATATATATATATATATATATATATACTTTTTATTATACACACAAATATATTTTTGTTGAATTCAAGTGTTTTACGAAGTTTTTACGGTATAAGGCGAGACCTACTTTTTAAAGATAGCTATTGCATTAAAGTATCCGAAAAAGAATTGTTTCGGTGTAGGTTATATTTAAAAGTTAAAAAATAATTGGAATATATTTTGCAAGTAACGAGTCATTTTTAAGCTTCTGTTAAAAATTAAACCGCTTGAGAAAAATATTTTTTTTTAAAGTTTAAAAATATAATTAATATGCTTTTTTTTACCCTTTCTCTTAATAAACGAGAAAAAAATAAAAAATGTTTGCTACTTCAGTGTCGACCTTGAATTAACTACTAAAAATCTTAAAATGCATATAAAAACGTTTCGAAATAAGAAAAAAAAAAAAAATTCTATGTAAAATAATGTGAAAATCAACCCACTTATCCATCTAACTCTTTCTATCGGTGAGCCAATTGTATCGCGTAAAAGAGACGAGCGTTTTCTTTCGACGTCTTTTACTACGTCTTGTAATAGTCTCGCGTTCTCTTTGCGGGAAAACGAACGAAACGTTTAATATAGACGAGAGAGAGAGAGAGAGAGAAACAATGGGCTTGAAATTTCTCAAATATTGCGAGAGAATTTATAACGTGTGTATGCGCACATATGTAAAAAATCATAAATTTCAAGCACGCGCTTCTCATTATGCCCGAGTCCTTGTCGAATAGCCAGAAATATGAGAGAAAGTAGGGATTTATTTTTCTTTTTCGCGTGGGTCGGGGACAATCTTGAATTTTTCTCCTACCATGTGTCCACGTATACATATATAATCCGACAAGTAGGTCGAACAAACAGAGCCGCGCGTTTAGCGCGTATTCCTCTCCCCCTGTCCTCCCTCCATATATTCTCTTCATCCGTCTCCATCCACGTACCTTTTTCTATCTTTCTTTCTTTCTATCTTTCTTTTTTCTTTTTTTCTATTTTTTAATTTTCGCGAGAGACAAAAGGTCACGTTAATGAATTTGCTTCTAATCAGGATGGTCGAATATTTATGCCACGTAATTTGGGAACGAGCGCGCCGGATGCCGCTCGAGAGTTTGTCTTTTATAAACGTGTACATTTGTGTCTGTTTAGATTACGTGTGTATGTGTGTTTTGGTATGCATGTGTTTGTCTATCTCGCTGCGCTATTTTTAAACACGTAATGAAGCTCGTTGACATTAATTTAAAAATGCTACATTTCGAACGTTATACGTTTTCATTTGGAATTTTGCAAAAAATTCATCGTGCGCGTTAAATTATGAGGATTTTCAAATTTACCGAAGCAATTTTCCGACCGACGTTTAAATCATTTTTCTAACTTTTACGAATGAAATTAATTATGATACGCGTAAATAGTCATTAGGAAATACAAACAAAATATTTATCTTATCTATGTATACGGTAATAATAATTTTTTTTTTTATGGATCGATCCAAATTAACATTACCTGTGATAAATATAGTGCTTAAAAATTAAAAATATTAATCGTATAAAAAAAAAAGGTATCATACAAAATTTTAAAATATGTATATTTTTTCGGGACCATAAATAATATACATTTATAATAAGCGTATAATATATTTGAAATAATTTAAAACAATGGCGAAAAATTGGTAATAACGTTTTTTCTATACATTTTGTAAAATAATGCTTTTCAAAAACACTGTTCTTTACATTTCATTTTCGTATAAATTAATTTTATGCAACGTTCACATAAATGTTTAAAACATAAATCCCATTTTCACATCGCTTGTGATTAATAAAGTTTCGAGAGTTCTATTAAAAATAACACGTTGATTTTAAAACCAATTTTATAAATTTCACACAATTTCTTTTTCGACCGAAAACACCAACAAAATTTTTACTGCAAACATTTTAATAATAAAATAACAATAAATAATTTATTGGGGATGAATTTCCTTTATATACGCGTAAGCTTTTCTTTGTTTTATTCGCTTTTAAAAGAAAAAATTCAACAATACGAAAATATAAATTTATCAAAATCCGAAACGATTTTCAAAATTATCAATGTTCTCTTTATAAAGTTTTTTCAATTCATAATAAAATCAAAAACAATGTATATTCCCACAGAGTGATTATTTTTTCGCGCGGTATATGTAAAGCCGCGAGCAATTATCAATTAACGAATTTAAAGAATAAAAAATAAAAAAAAAAAAAAGAAAAAAAAGAAGCGTAGCACGTGTGACTGATTATTCTCTTTCAAATTTATTTTATTTATATTTTATTTTTGTATTCCGTTTATGCAAATAATATACAAAGAGAAGCAACATTGTGAGTAATTAAATGCGTAATTAATCTTGCTACGATTCTCGTGTGTAATTTCTATGAATATATATTCAGAGAAAGCTCGGCTTCGACTTTGACCGAGTGTAATATGTAATTCGTTTTAGGGCTTAGCGAAGTTATCGTCCTTGTCCTCGTTGTGAAAATGCACTCGTTACTTTCAGTTACAAAATGAAAAATAGAAAGAGATAGAGAGAAGGAGAAATGAAATTGAGAAAAAATTTTTTTTTTTTATTTTTTTTTTTTTGTTAGAAAAAAAGATGAAAATGAACGATTAATAATCATTTTATTTAATATAAGCTTGCAATATCCGTTTGACTTAATCAACTTTTTTTAAAGTATAATTAAATAGAAAAAGGACAGAAATCTCTAATTAAGTTGATTATTTAAAATCTAAAGTCAATCAAATAAGTACCTGAACAAAAAAATTCGTTCGAACAAACATTGAAAAACGTTCGTTTTCAATGAACCGAGTCTTTTATGAAATATTACATTGAGCAATCGATAACGAACGTCATCGCGTTTTAATAAAACCCACGAGGGAGAGAAAGAGAAAGACACACACACACACACTCACACTCACATACAACGCCGTTCGCGTTAAAATCAACCAGACGTCGGACTTTTATATTCGCGAAACATTTTTGCGCACCGGAAATTCTTCCCATTGAAAAGATGAGCGAAAGATAGATAATAGAGAGAGAGACAGAGAGAGAGAGAAAGGGAAAAAAGGAAATCGAACGAGACGCACATGTATATGCGAACGACTATATATACGCACTCGTCGGCGAGTTTCTCTCGGTGCAATATAGGCGTTTGCGAGTTTTAACTCCGTTTATTATTTCAGCATAATTTTAACGCGACGCGGCAAAAGCATCTTCGTATCTTCGTGTCAATTTGCGCCCGCATCAACGCTTTCTAATTAGCGTAATTAACTTCCGAAATGTTGCGCGCCTTCAGTTTTACACGAACAAATGGAATACGCGCGCTAAAAGGAAGAGAGAAAGAGCTGCTTATTTATCTATTATATTATACGAAGCAGGAAAAATAAGAGAGAGAGAGAGAGAACGACGGGGAGATGGAGAGGGAAGACAAGTTGAAAAAGAAAAGAAAAAATGATTCGCTGCGCTGAATTTCGTCGATTATCCGCAAACAAAACAAAATGCAAAATGGGACGAATAGAAAGAAAGAGAAAGAAATGATGAAGCGCGTTTTTTAGTCTGCTTAGTGTAGTAGTGGATTTGAGGCTCTTATTTTTTTCTACATAAAATAACGTAATTAGTAAATTCATACAAGATAAGTTAAATTGAAATTTTATAATTAAAATTACGTATAAATATCTACAAATTATTAAAATTTAATTGAAATTTTTTATTTTAATTACATGAATATGATATATTTTTAAAAGAAATCATCTTTAATTCAACAGATGTTTAATAAATGAAAAATACATTAATTACTTTATGTGAGAGATGGAAAAATGATGAAATTAGAGGTTATATCACACACACACTGATCTCGACTGCGGATACGCGTATAATAAAATGAGTTTTATAAAGTTTGTGTTATTGTTTTTTTTTTAATTTGTTACAAAAACGTCACATTTCTTCGCCGTAAATAAAATGTTACCACAAGAGAATAGCACAAGGAATTGTTTGCAAAAGAATAATATTTACAATTCAGTAACGTACGAGGGCCAAGAGATAGAGAGAAAGAAAAAGTGAGAGTGAGCGAGAAAAACCGAGAAGAGAGAATCCAATTTTCTTTGCGGCTGAAAAATAAATAAAAATCTACTTCTTCGCGAGCTTGAAAGTATAATTCAACAAACCAAGATACCGGCAAGCAGCTCTCAAAAAAAAAAAAAAAAAAAAAAAAAAAACGAAGAAGAAATAATAAAAGAAGAGAAGGACAAGATTACAAATCCCTTCTTCAACATTTGTACGTTGTAACGGTATGCATCTCGCGCGCAAACTTTATATCCCTTAAAACGAAGCGACGATCTCTCACTCTCACATACACTTATTCCCATTATTTCGTCTTATCTCCTTTGCGTGTACAATTTCCGTAGTTTAACGAGGAACGGACGAACTTTGGCGTCTCTGGACTCCCACGTGCGTCAACCTCCGGCATTTTTTCGCTTTATTTTTAATGCTCGCAGCGATGTTTTGGAAAAGGTTGGAAAAATTGCGTTACACGATATTATTGTTGCTGCCGGTGTTGACGTTATTTCTTTTTATAATAACTTGCATTAAAGTTTTTTTTTGGTTCATTTAAACATCTAGGGTTAGTTATGGATGTTAATCTAAAAAATAGAAATAAAATAAAAAATAAAGATAGATAACCGCGGTAAATAATTATGCAACGGTAATTTTGATCAAACAAATTTTGTAACGGTAATTTTGATTAATTTAACTTTTTCGAACAAAAATTCTACCTAAATTTTTCTATATGCGAAAATTGAAAATTCATCCCTACGAGCGATATTTACATTAAGTTGCAAAAAAATATCCAAAATTCGTTTTTCATTTTTGAAAAATTAAAAATCCACTCGTATCAAATGATGACCAAATGCATAAGTTTAAATAACGAAAACGTTCAACCTCTAATCTTAAGAAAATTAGCGTTAAATTATTTTCCGTGAGATGAAATTTAAAAAGTAATGGCAAAAGTATATGGGTAATCTCACTAGACGTGTCATGTATAATACTAGTATACACATATCCTACACGAAATTTGATACTTATCCCATTCCTCTCATACGTGACTTTCATCGAAGTCGACTACTTGCCGCTTGTCGAACTTACTCCTTACGAGTTTGCATCTTTGTCCCTAGCTCTCGCTCTTTCTCTGCTATTTTCATTTTACAAACGTGAATTATCGATTTTTTAATAAAATAAAAAAAAAAATGAAGAAATTTTTTATCGAAACAAAAAAAATCTTTTCTCGATATATCGTGAAAAAAAAAAAAAAAAAAAAAAACAAAAAAAACATACTCGTTGAAGATGAAAACTTTCCAACGCGTACATATAAAAAGGTACAAAACTAATTCCCTTAGAATATATAAATCGTGTTGCATATGTTTTACAAAAAACTTTTCCTGTTACTTATACACACACGTGCGCGCGCGCGCGTGCACGCTTCTCATAAATCTTGCAAAGTAGGATCCGTCAAACTTTTTCCAAAGGCCGCCATAGATAACTTTGTACAAAATCCCTATTAGCTTTTGACGTTTCATTCTGATACGCGCATGTAAACCAGCGCGCCCCAATAAACGAATACATTATATCCCTTATTTTATATACAGCAGCAAATCCACGATCTCTCTCCACCGATCCGTAAATTATACAAGCTCGCGTCGCGAGCCGTTTATAGCGTAATTCATCTTCGAATATCTTTTCGCCAGGGTATACGAGTATACCGACCGTCGAGTTGCCGTTACTCCGTTTGCCTTTTTTCTTTCTCTACCTCGACGACGAAATTCTTGGGTCGAGGTTCGTCCTTTCGACTTTTCTTTTATCGCGTACGCGTCTCTCGGCTTTCCTTACGCTTTTTTTTTTCCTTCTTCTATTTGGCCGATTTATTTCGCGAGCTCGTTCGCCCTACTGCTTTTTCTCTCTTTTCTTTCCGTTGGATTAGCTTCTCTTCTTCGGTGTGCGATTTAGAGAAACAAACTTCTTACTTGTTGTACGTTTTAACTTACAGGGTTTTTTTTTTTTTTTTTTTTTTCTTTTTTTTTGAACGTGATTCACATCGCTAAAGGTATGCGTGTGTGTTTGTATGTGTGTGGACGTGCGTAAACGAATGCGAAAACTTTTTTCTTTTGGATGCCTTCGCGAGTTCGATTAAAGGATGGAACTTATTGTTTTGCTAAGCAAATTTTAAGAAGGGATGTTTTCTTCGATTGGAATTTGTACTACATTAGTTTATGAAATGAAAAGTTTCACTGTAGATTATTTATTTAAATGGTCAAGCGATTCATAAACGTTTATTCTCCAATGGAATATAACGATGATTATTTTTTGCTTTTCTCAATTGACGTACTCAACTAAATTATTTTGATTGCATTTAATCTGCGTAATGATTATTATTAAAAAGATCGAAAGAAATGCAAAGATAAATAAAAATTAGAAAAGTGTCGCGGACGTTACAGATTTATTTGCTCCTAAAATTTGTCTTCGGATTGTTCTCACGGCACTTGATAATACGTGAGTTCCAAGCGAAACTACAAATCAAATTTCATCTCGTAAATGAATTTTTTTAGATTCAAAAATATAATCTTCGAATGTTCGTTGTAACATAAAAACATCGACGTAAATTAATAAAAATTTCATCCTCTTTTCAACTTGACACATAAAATTTATAAACTTCAAAGCAATCGGCATTTTACTCCGAGATCCAAAAACGGAGAAAGAGTCGCGAGTTTCGTCAATTTTTCCGCGGAGAAAAAGCTCTGTGCCTTGAGTTCATATAAACTTCCATACGTATACTTTAGCGCGCGCGTGCTCGTGTGCACGCGCATATACACACGTACATAAACAGGTGAGCTCGAAAGCCGATTTGAGGTAGAGAGGAAGATGCATCTCTTTATACGTCGACGAGTCTTTTCTACCGCGCGGGCTTACCGCATGATCCGTGAGACTTTAATTTACGGCGCGTAAAAGCGAAAAATCGCGGACTTTAGTCGTAAATAAGCTTTATGGAAATAAATAATAACCGCGAGACCGACAAAAACTGTTTACGTATGCGCGCAGCTTTCCCTCTTTGAAACTTGAAACGTGAGACGTACTCATATATTCAATTTCGTTTATTTTATAACTTTTATTTTGTTTCTTTTTTTTTTTTTTTTTTTTTATATTTTGATTTTTCTTGGTTTTTTATATACCAATGTTGTTGGGTATAAATTTATTACGTTTGTCAGAGTTGAAAGTTGATTATACTTTCTTTGAGAGTCATTGAAATATATAAAAAATGTATTAAAAGAAAAAAAAAAAAAACAATTATTGGAAATAAATTGATTGAAAATTAATTAAATTTCGCTTGCAGTTTATTTAAATTTTTCACACTGGCGTATACCAAATAATAAAACAGTACTTATATACGAGTCTGTCTAAATGGCTCGTATAAAAATGGAAAACAATCGTGGATTATTTATTCTTTAAAACTCGTTACACTTAACAATCGAAACGACAAATTCATTTCAGTCATTGGGGCTTCGTCATTCGAAGTACTCTATCTTCATTGAAACCGCGTCATCTCTTACTCCGTCGTTTCTTTTTTTAATTATTATTTTTTTTTTTTCTTTATTCGACCCTCTATACCAACCCTTTTTCAACGTTTCTTTATCGTTACGCGTATCCCGAAAAAATAGCCAGCCGAGAATTTTATAAACGCGTCGGTCAAAGCGCTTATTAATAAAAAATCGAGAAGCTAAAAAAACGAAAGAACGATCGAAAGCTTGGAAAATAAGGAGCGCGAGAAAAGGCATCGAGTTAAAGGTGCGGTCTGCGCAACGAATAAAACCGAAAGGAAAAGGGATGCGGGAAAGAGCCAAGGGAGGTAAATTCGGAGACGTTTTTCACTGTGTCACCGCACAATGGCTTCGGCTGCATTCTGATATATCGAGATCGTTTTTCTCGACGACGATCGCGGCGAGCGTCTCGTCTAGCTTTTTTCCCTAATGGTTTCACCCTCGTTTCGTTTATGAAGTCACTCAACTGGAAGCGCGGTAGTCCGTGTGTATAAGGGAAAAATGGTAGAATTTACGGGATTGAATGAACTTCGTCATTTTTTTTTAACTTTTTTTCATTTTTTTTCTTTTTTCTTAGTTGATTATAGGCGATAAACGACTCTATTATCATTTAACAATATGATTTTTTACTTTAAATGAAAAATTTTCCAATCTCAAAGACAGAATACTTTTAAAAACCTGATAAAAAAAAACTTAATCATTAGTCTGTATTCTCAATCTATCTGCCATTAAACTTGACAAATAATAAAAACCAAACTAACCACGTTATTTTTCAACGTTTATTCCAGGTCAACCACCGCAGTCGTTCAGAATCCGGCCGGCGAACACCTCGGTCCTGGAAGGAGACGAGGTCACGCTGCAATGCGAAATCAATCATCGCGCTGGCATGGTTCAGTGGGTCAAAGATGGCTTCGCTTACGTTATTATGTCGAGTAAGTTATTTTACTTTACGCTTTTTATTTATTTCGAGCCACGCATTATCTCATTCCTCGTATTTATTCTGTGTTCTTGTGCCAAAAATTCGACGCTCTCGCTTGAGGTTACTCTTGTTCATTTATTTCACGTGAAGCCATTATACATCAAGACGTAATACAAAATTTTATTTACATCGAGCCTTTACAACATCGGCTAGTATCGGCTGATGTTTTGCGCGTAATATAGTTAAATTTAGCCGCGTGTAATGATTATTTTTATTATCGAAGAATAGCAAATGATTTTCCAGTGACTATTATTTGTATAACATGTGCATGTAATTAAAATCAATATGAGTTTGGATACATTCAATATATCTAAACTATACTATATATCAAATAAATTTATTCGATCCATGTAAACGATATTATCGATGTTATATTCCGAATGCTTTCATAACAATGCAAACTTTCATTTAAGCGTACATTGTATCACTATTAAAACTATTATAAAAATTTGATGTTTTTATTTAAGTTTTTGATTAAGAATATATATATATATATATATATATACTAGGTTGTTCAAAAAGTTTTGAAAGCGGAAATGAAGATACTTTTTTTTGTTGGTGAAATCACTTTTATTGCTTAGTTTAATCTCCCATAAGTTCAATACACTTGGTCCAACGGTCTTCCAACTTGTTTATCCCATCATGGAAGTGACTTTCTGCAAGGCCTGCAAAATAGTCCTCTACGACGGCTATAATCCATTCGTTTGATGAAAAATTCTTCCCACGAAGGAATTTCTTGAGGTGTGGAAACAGCCAGAAGTCAGAGGGAGCTAAATCAGGCGAATGAGGTGGATGCTGCAACAATTCGTACTTTAATTCGGTTATTTTAGTGATGGTTTTCTGAGCTGTGTGAGCGGGTGCATTGTCTTGATGAGAAATGATTTTTTTCTTGTGCAAACTGGGTCTTTTTTCACTAATTTTTTCATCCAATTAGTCAAAAAGGGCCTCTGCTAAATCTCTCTCGGTCAATCGACGATTTTCCAAAACCATATCCTGTACTTTTGCTATGAATGCTGGTGTTGATGCACTTTTTGGACGTCCTGAACGTGGATCGTCTTCAACGCTTTTTCGACCACGTCTAAACTCTAAAACCCATCGATGCACAGTTGGAAATGAAGGAGCAGATTCCTTTAACACTTTCACCATTTTTGTATGAATTTTCGTTGCTGATAAACCTTCCAAAACAAAGAATTTTATCACTGCACGATATTCGGTTTTTTCCATTGTAAAAAAATACACTGACACGTCAACTTCAAATGGCTTGTAAACAAACAATGAATTGACAGAGTGGAATGAAACTTTGGGTATGTTTATATGAAAGATAAAATATTAAAATGGTGTAAAAATTTTGGTTCTTCTACTGCTCTATAGATGTCGCTTTCAAAACTTTTTGAACAACCTAGTATATATATATATACACAGTATCTATTATTTTTTTAAATTTAAAATGTTTTATTCCATTATTAAAAATGAATTTAATTTTCAGACGGTTCCATAGTCGGTCATCCAAGATGGCGAATCGTAGGTGAACAGTCATTGGGCATTTACAATCTAAACATAAGAAACGCCTCGTTGAGTGACGATGGTCAATACCAGTGTCAAGTTGGACCGTACAATGGCATCAAACCTATTCGAACTAATGCGAGACTCGTCGTTTTATGTAAGTAAATATTCTCACTTATACATTATATAATTATTACATTTGAAACGTATTTTAACACTATTGAAAAGTTTACTAAGTAATCACATGAATACGTTTATTAAAATTTCGTTATCAAATATTGCAATATCTATGATGACAAAGATTAAATAATAATAGATATATTGGGTAAAAATATTTTACATACCCTTATCTTAAACCAACCATCGTCTCGTGCGATATCGCCAAAAGTCGTAAAGAAAAAAAAAATTTCGCCGGTTCGACTTAATCAGCTTGGGAGTTGCCGTTGTTGCTGCAGCGTTAAATCGTTGCACCAGAGAATCTCGCGTTGCGACGGGCGAGTGTAAATCCAATTAAAGACGCGCTCTTGCGCTGGTATCGATCAAGGCTCTCTTCCCTCTTCAATTCCACGTTTACTCCTCTATCTCTCTTCGATACTCATTCATTCATTTGATCTTCTACTCATTAATCGAAATCCCTAATTATTTTACGTTCGCGCGGCGAATAATTGCGATCGTAAGTTTATCTTGGTAGCGTAAATAATCGCGTCTACGCGAAGATTTTTATGTTATATATTCTTGTCGAAGGCGAATCGGAGTTTTTATTCGCCGAGTGACGCTTGAAAGTTTTTACGCTTTTAAAATTGATTCGCTGTATAATTTTTCAGATTACTGGAATTTGCTTTCAATATTTCGAAAGTTGGATTATTTTGTTGAATTCAACTATTTAAAAACGTTTCGTGTGAGTTAGAACAATTTCATTTACAATAACAATCTTTGATTATTTAATTAAAAAAAAATTAATGATTGTATTTAATGTTTCGAATGAAAAGAAAAAGGCAACATTTTTTCAAATAATTTGAAATTAATACAATTAAAATAAAAAAATTAGTTCATCTTAGCGTTTATCTGATAGTTGTAAATTTGTAATCCACTTAATGAAACAATGAAATAAGCAGAAAAAAAAATTAAACCAAAAGCTGTTTAAATGAACGAAATGAAAAAGTAGAAAAGAAAACAAAATTACTGAGGTGCAGTAATGACACAAGAAAAAAAAATAGAAAGAAGAAGCAGTGATAAAAGAAAAACAAAACGAATTTTTCTTAAAAAGAAGTACACGAGAGCTAAAAACTACTGTAAGCGCATTTACTTATTTTAGCTGAACAAAAGCTCATGGCTTTATCTTGTAACTCTAATTCATTGTACAATAATTAATTATTTAAAAAAAAAAAAAAAAATCATTTAAATTCCTTGTTATTTTAATAGTATGATTGATGATAATGGATTTTATTTTTTGAATCGTTAAAATAAATATTTTATTGTTGAAAATGAAAACAATATGTTTTAAAAATTGTACGTAAGTTTGATTTATTATTAACTTGATTCATTCATATACTCACATAAGTGCCCAAAATTTTGTAATCATTACAAAATATGCAACTCGAAATTTCATAACTTTAAAATCGCAATTTTAACCTTGAGAACCTCAAAGGAACAAGTGGGATAGAGAAAAATAAGAAGAGAATGTTTTAACAAAGCAACTGTAACTTTGAAACGCACGCAGCAAGAGAGGTTAACACGAGTAGTATTATATATAAAGAGAAGGAAACGTTTTACGTCGCAGGAACTCGCGAGAGATGGGAAGAAAACAGAGAAGGGAAAGGAGAGGTAAAAGCAAAGCTTAATCCTTGCTAGCTCTTTCTCTTCCTTTTCCACTATTTCTCTCTCTCTCTCTCTCTCTCTCTCTCTCTCTCTCTCTTTCTCTGTTTCTTTCTCTCTTTTCTCTCTCTCTCTCTCT
Organism: Chalcis sispes; assembly: GCA_949987625.1. Classification (NCBI taxonomy): domain Eukaryota; kingdom Metazoa; phylum Arthropoda; class Insecta; order Hymenoptera; family Chalcididae; genus Chalcis; species Chalcis sispes. Next base: position 3,888,354 of record OX465094.1, on the reverse strand, counting down.
CTTTCTCATTCTCACTCCTCGTTGGTGTCCTGGCATAGATAAGGGTACGTTTAAAAACAAGAGAGACCGAAGTATGAGCCTCCGCTGTATCTCTTACGTCTTCTCTTGTCTGTCTCTCTCTCTCTCTTTCTCTCTTTTGCTCTCGTTTTCGTAAGCGCAAACTGCACCGCCGATAAAAAGAATGAAAATTTTACGAGAAAATTTTTATTGGGGAAATAAATATACGTTTACAATGAACATTCGTTTAAAAATTTTATTATTTCTATTTAAAGTTCATCAAAAGAAAGTTAAATATATAAAAAAAATTGCTAATAAGGCCATTTCTTTTAAGCATAAAGTTATATAATAGCACAAACTTTAAAAATTGACGTCATCGCCGATACGGGTATGCCATTACTATTAAAAAATTTTATGCATAATTTTGTTTCATTAATTGCTACAAAACATAAAAGAAAATAAAAAAGCAAAACTTGCAAAACCACAGTTAAAAATTAAAGTATTTTTGCCAATTTTCTCGAATACACACATTAAGATATCGGCACTCGCGTTTTTCCATTCGGGAGGGAATAACGTCCGCGAGATCGTTGCTACCGCCGTTGCTGCTTTGGCTGCGCCGCATCGCCTGAAATATTAAAAAGCGATGCGCGTGCGTGTGTAAGTGACCCGACGCGTGGAGAAAAAAGGGGAGAGTGAGAGAGAAAAAGAGAGAGTAGGAGAGAAGAGAGAGAGAGAGAAAAGAGACATCTAGAGAGAAATGGAACTGAATTTAATAATGGGTCGGATAGAAGGGATCGATGAATGGATGAATATCGAGAAGAAACGTTTGGTATACGGAATGGATAGGCTTTTATCGAAAGAGAATTATTAGTTGAATTTACTGAATATTTTATCGATTCTTCTTCGCGTATTCTTTTGTGATATTGTAAAAATCCAGCTTAATAATCTGGATTTAAATCTTTCTTTGTAAACATTATTACATTAAATTTTACATTTAAAAAATAACTTGGAAGAAATACGAATGAAAAAAATTGTATATTTAGTATATTTTTTTTAATTAAAAAAATTTAGATAACAATATATTCGTAAAATAGATATTAACAATGAAAGAAAAAATAAAAAGATGTATAGGGGTTTTGAAAAAATTCAAAAATTGAAAAAATTAAAGAGAGAGAGAGAGAGAGAGAGAGAGACAGAAGAGAATAAGGCCTCGAGAGGAGACGCAAAAACCTATTTACTTTCCAGTCGCTTTTGCAACCCCTGTGTTTTATCCTTCCCTGTCCTATATGAGAAAAGACCGTTCTGTATATGTAAATTTTCGAACCTTTTTTGCATATTTTTTTTCATTTTTTTTTTTTCGATTTTCTACTTTCTTCTCTCCGATTTTCTCATAACTTTTTTTTAGTTTTAACTATTCTCGTCCCGTCGTTTCGGTTACTCCGTTTATAAAGAAGAATATATATAAGTTAAATATTATGTATTTAAATACATGTATGTATATATAAATATTAAGTGGATTTATGGATTTTTCTTTTTTATATATATAAATTGTATAGTATTAGAGAAAAAAAAGGGATTATTTTAAAATTTATTTAAAATTATTTGCGTACGGAATCGCATATTTTGATTTTATCGCGGCATTTATACAATTTTTAAGCATTATTTTCAATGAAGGTAAATTTTCATCAAACTTTATGAATAAATACTTAAAAAAATTTACTCGTAATACATAATGCACACATATCGGATTGTTTTAAAATTTTTTGATGCACAATAAATAAATATTTTGTTAAAAAATTAAAAAATAACAGTTAAAATAATGCATTACGTAAAAATTTTATTTTTCTTGTATAAATTTAAACGGTTAATTAAACGATTTCATCAACATGACGAGAAACACGTTATCGCGAGAATGAAAAAAAAAAAAAAAAAAAGGAAAAAGCAAACGAAAATTTCGATTCTGAATCAACTTTTTATTTTTTTCTCTTGCTTTAATTATTTTTACCTCGGTAATCGGCGATTATTTTGCGGCTTCTACATTTTGCACGCGTGTGCACCGCGTAAGCGCAGAAAATGTTGAAAAAAAGAATTTTTTTTTTTTTTTTTTACAACGCAATGAGGATTTTATGACCGGGTAAAAAAAAAGGAGGAGCTTAAAAATATAAAGAAGCAAAAGCGACGTTGTAGCGACTGGTAGGATCCTTTATTCCCTAGCTTTTCGCACCGGCACTTTTATTAAGGAAAATATATCGTCATAAAAAATTAACCGAAGATCGTTGTTTATATATCTACGCTGCTCCTTTCTCCATTCTCCCTTAATTTTTTCTCCTCTCGATCTCGCTCATTTAGGGTATTAACAATTAATCCTTTTGAATCCATCAACTCTTTTATGTCTTCGTAAATTTTCAGCTTCGAAATTTTTAGCTACAACATGTGATAAGAAAAATTGGCGCATTAATTCGAGGTCGTCTTCGGTGCATTGGGCAATTTTAAACAATACAGAAACAGTGAGCTAAAAAAATCATTGCAGAATTTTTTTAAAAAATATTTTTGAAATCTCGTTGTGAAATCGGCTCTTTAATAAAAAATGCATTTTATGTGAAACGTTCATTCATATAGTAAATGAAATTAAATTTGATTTCGCTTCATCAGAATGAAACAAATTAATAATAAAAGTTATAATTTTTTAAATTTCGATAGAATAGTAATATAAATCTTCAATATTTATTCCTTAAAATCGTCCAAATTATTTTCTTCCCAAAAAAATTGCCTCAAAACAAATAAATAACGGAATCGGAAAAAATATAACCAACGCCACCAACACCGCAGCAAGTTCGGTATTCTCACAATATAACAATTTCCCAACGCCGTAAAAAGAGCGCGCGATAATTGAAAAGTCGAGTGAGAGAAAGAGGGAGAGAAAGAGAGAGAGAGAGAGAAATAGAGAGAAAGAGAAATAGAGATAGAGAGAAAGGGGTGCGCGCGCCTGAGCGCGAACGAACGCTCGAAAACAAAATTGTTAGAATGAAAAGAGAAGGGAACAAAAAAGGTAGACAGAAACTATGATAAACAAAGAAGGCGTCGTCGTCGACATCGGAGGAGAGAACGTATGTCGGTATGCTGTGCATCGCCTCTTTTTTTTCGCTCTTTCACCTCTCTTTCTCTTTTATCGCGTGTACGCGCCAAAGCACAAGAAACATAAGAAACTCAATATACCTGCATGAAACACAACGCGACGTCATCGTAACGAAAAAAAAAAAAAAAAAAAAAAAGAAAAAATGTTCCTCGCGCATTTAATGAAAGAGAGCCAGCTCGCGTGCGCATTTATTTACTTGGTTTTACGCGTGAAAGAGTGCGTCGCGAAATCGAGACGTCTTTATGCCTTAAAGCTCTCTCTCTCTCTTTCTCTCTCTTAGAATCGCACATCCGAAGCGCTCCGCTATGCGGTTGCCAAGTTGCTGCGTGATTAAAATTTCGCGCTATCCTCTTCTCCTTCCCTTAACGTGACCGCTTGTATATTTTTCTTTTCTTCCGCGTTCGCTTTTTACATATTTATGCTATACATTTAGTGCGTATTTTTACGTTGTAAGGGCTTTTAAAATTTTATACAAAAATAATCAATAAATTGAATGAATTTCGTATGAATTTTTTAATTGTACGACTTTCGTTACTATTTATATTTAAACAGAAAAAGAAAGCAAAATTTATACTTACAAAATAAAACAATAAAACTTTATCGAGAATTTTTTTAAATCATCAAGGTAAACAGAGCGCTCGCTGAACAACGTAAAAATAACGAACAAATGTAAAACTATTCTAAGGCAGTCAGCGCAGCGCTAGTTACTCGAACTTTTGCGAAACTTTAAACAAAGTTTTTCGCCGAAGATTTCCCTCAACGTTCAACATCAAGCTCTTTCTCTTTCTCTCTCTCTCTCTCTCTCTCTCTCTCTCTCTCTCTCTCTGTTTCTCCGTGTGCGCGATAACAAAAGCACATCTCGTGCACGATAATCGTAAAGTTATTTCTTGATTCCTACAACGAAAGAGAACCGCTAAGACGAAGAGAGATATGAGAGAAAAAGATACAGAGAAAGAGTAAGTAAGAAAGGGAGGGGAAGGAAGCAAGATGTAACGTAATTGAGTTTCACTCGCGTATTCGCGTCGCCCCGGCTCACCTTTTGCGAGAACAGCGCGCGCACAGTTCGCGAGCGACGCGAAATTTCTCGTCTTGTAACCCCTTCGCTTTCGTATACGTAAATAGAAAGAGAGAAAGAGGGAGAAATAGAGAGAGAAAGAGAAAGAGAGAGAGAGAGAGAGAGAGAGAGAGAGAGAGAGAGAGCTATAAAACGATTGCGTAATCTTCCGCGCGGATAAAGGGAAATACGCGCGAGTTGCAGCGCGTAGGAGCAAATCGCCTTTTCGAACTTGGAAAATACCGTTAGGAGGATTTGCGTAAGTTCTCTCCTTTTCGATTTCGGTACCGATCTGCTGCTTCTGCTGTTGTTTTCCGAAATAATTTAAAGGTTGATTAAATGTACGAAATAGATGTTACCGCTGAAAGCGAGAATCGTTTCAAACAAAATAAAACAATTGTCGCTTTTGATTATACGGATTATAATGTAAAATTTGATTGAAAAATAACAGTTTTTTATTTGTGACAAATTTATGTTTGCGTTAATATACGGACAGTCATAATATTTTTTTAAATATTTTAATTTTATTTCGTTCTTGTCAGTTTCTGTCTTCGTTGTTAAAAGTAAACAAAATTTAAAAAAAGAAATATCGGTCAGCCAATCAAGAATTTGCATTATATCTAAAATATAATTCACATAGAAAAAGATTGAAATATTTTTATCCACGATGAATTTTAAAAGATTTGATTTTACTGTTCATTGCTGACAGAATTTATCAAACAATTAATTTTTTTCAATGAAAGAAAAAAAAATGGAATATATTATTTTTAAAGATAATTAAACTAACTCTAGAAAAACGTTAAATTATAAAAATAATACGTTTATTCTCTCATGTTCTCTAATTAAAGTAAAACAATTTATACATTTAATACAGTTTAATATAGAAATACAATTAATTTGATTTATTAAAAATACACGATTTTTTAAAATATATAAAATTAAAGCATTAAATATACATTCTTAATTGTACTTTAAATACTAATAAATTGTATAAAATGTATTTTTAATTGTTAAAAGCTTTGTTCTAACCTTTTTTCGATTTTCCAATACTAATTATGTATATTACTATGCAATATACTAATTACACATGGGAATGACTATCTATCGACATTTGTACGTTTGCCAATTGTGTATAGTCTGTATGCGAAATGTAGCCGCGCGTTAATATGCGGAAAACATTCAAGTTTAGATGAAAATGATTACAATGCACGATACCATTAGGTTTGAAATTAAATTAATTTTCGTTGAATTTTCGTACGAATTTTTTTTTTAATTAATTTGATCGTTTATTCTTAAATAAATCGAAATGGAATAATTGTATTCATAATAAATAAAAAATCAAATTACTGTATGTAATCTAAAAATGTCAAGTAATCATTTTGAAAAATTTTAAATTTACAGAAAAAAAAGAAAATGACCTTTTTAATTTTCAACATATTTCAATTATTACGAGCTTGACGTTTCAAATGATTTTTTTAAAAAAACGAAAGAATGCTATAAAAAATTTTTAAATCTTTTATAACCATTTATATATAACGGACTTTAATGACGTATAATCGAAAAATTGTTTGCGAATTTTCAATTTCACTTCAAATGCGCTTTCAATATTTTAACCCCTGAGTGCGCTGCTGTATTGCTCTTTGAATTTGAAATTAAGAATAAAAATAACAACTTCGATTCATTCATTTAATTCACCGCTTCGAAATGCTTTTCGAATATATCAGTTTATCATTTATTGCATCGCAGAGAGTACAAATATGTATAGATATTGTCGACGACAGTTTTGACACTTATTCTTTTCAACGAAAAGAACTCGATCGGGGGCAAATCGACAATTTTGCCCCGATTTTTTCACGGCCTCTTTTTTTACATATATATATATATATATATATATATATATATATATATATGTGTGTGTGTATATATATATTTTTTTTTTCAACTCTCGTCGAGAATATCAGTCTCTTTTCGTCCGCCGTGACAAAGTGAAGTCCCGAGAGCGATGATTAATACTCAGTCATAACGAAAGCGGAAAAAATTGAAAAAAATAGGAATAAAAAGAGAGAAAAATAAAGATGTATAGATAAAGAGATAGAGAGAGAGAGAGAGAGAGAGAGTAAAAGAATCGAATATTTTTCACGCTTTCTGCTATGGAGAGCAAAGATTGTTCCGGTGCGATCGGAAAAAAATTCGATTCCGAGATGCATATTGTGTTTTTTGATGAGGAGGACGATCTGTAGCCGATTTTGATAAAACGGTCAACAACACCGGCGATGATTGAAGAGCGAGCGAAGGAAAGATCTTCCCGAGCTACGCTCGTATACCAAAAGCTATATGGATCGAAATAATTGAGTTGATTGTAAAGAGATTAGAATGCTATTAGATTTTTTCGATGGTAAATGAAAAAAAAAGTTTCGAATGTATTATATTACGGTTAAAAACAAAAATAATAATAACGAATCAGATCACTGAATGGTCTTTACTGTTCCACAAAGATCTATTCTATTTTTTTATTTTTAATACTGATATTTATTTCGAAATCTTTGACAATGTTTAAAAATCATTTCAACGATATTTTTAAAATACCGTTGAACTTTAATATTTTTTTCTAATATTTTAATAGATGAAAAGATCAATGTGCATTTATTTCTTAAAATATCAAATATTAAAATCATTCCCTCTTACATTTAAATAATGGGATTAAAATAAAGAAAAAATCATTTTATTTTATTATTAATATATTTTATTAAAATTTAAATAATTTACTAGTAAATTTCTTTTAGGAAAAAAAAAAAAAGAAAAATATGTTCAGCCTCATACATTCCCTCTCATGTCTTATCTTTCCAGACGACACCATTACTCTGTCTTTCAACTCAACTTTTCCATTTTATCCTCGTAAAATTCAAACTGCAAATACATACACACGCGTGTATATACCTATATATCATACATACATAGAAAAACGCAAACGAACGTAATGCAGAGAGAGAGAGAGAGAGAGAGAGAGAGAGAGTGACGCGAGCACGGAAGCTTTTTGCTCGACGCAAAGTTTTTCTTTATTTTCATTTTTCTCTGAGTTCTTTTTTTCTCCATTTCTCGAGATGAAAACGAACGAAGAACGTAAAACGTCAAGATTTTTTGACAAAGTCGCCCGTATTGAGCTCATCGATATAAAAAGAAAAGAAGGAAAAAAAATATTCATCGTAGTATCGTTTTTCCCATAATATTTGCATAAATTGTTCGCTTTCAAGAATAAAATATTTTTTTTTTTAAACTTTCAGATTTCGATGTGATTCGAAATCTCGATGCTTTTTATTAAAATTTAATAATTAAGTAAACTTTAGAAATAATTTTTTATTAAAGTTATGTCTGCCCTCAAGATAATTTAAGAGTAAAACAAATATACTAGTATCTTTTCACGTATAAAAATGCCTAAAGTTACTATCATTGTGTGAATTATTTGAATTAAGATTGAAATTCATACGTATCGATATTTAATATTTGTAATAAGATATATTGTTTAAAAAAAAAAAAAAAAAAAAAAAAATTGCATAAATATTTTATTTAATGCAATAAAGCGTCACATTATTATTTTAAATTTTTAACTAATAAACTATTACACAACAATTTGATAATAAGTAATAAAGCACAAAATTCTTTTCATCCACTATACGGTGACTATATGACAAAAGTGTCATGCATACGCACATACACGCATCATCGGAGTTACTCCTTTCTTTCGCTTTGCAGAGAGTAATATAATTAACCGTGACTCTCTCAAATTTATTTACAGCATTACACTCGAGCTTAGGTATGCACGTGTTTAGGTTTGTAAAGCAAAACGAACGCGCGTACGCGCACGAGTATATCATTCTTTCACCTTTCCGTTTCCCCCCCCCCCTTCCCTTCCTCCCCATTCATCGCCTCGGGGTAATACTTAGACTTTTTGCGATAGAACTCGAGTGGACTTCTTTGTACACACGCACGCCAAAATCACGCGGTGACCTTATACATACGATGCGCTCGGATATGTTGGTACACCATCCGCAAACGCGTACACGTTTACGCATACACGTGTACATATTTGTATGTATATATATATATATATATGTATAAATTAAGCATCGCGAGAGCAAGTTTGTCCGCTACGTAATATAGTTACCGGTGTACATCCCAGCTTTTGCGTGTGTACACATACCGGCATATCCATATACATATATACACACGTTTCCGCGGTCTACCTTATATTCTCACGAATATTTCACACGGGTGCGCGAGCTCGCGTACCGCTAAGATTAGCGTTGAAATACGCGCCGGCGAGGATTCATTTAATTAAGCGAATAAAACGTAAGGTGGAAACGCCCTGTGTAAGGAAGAAAGGAAAAAAAAAAACATGTTAAAGGAAGGCCAAAGAAAATAAAGGAGGAGGTACAGCGAAGAGAAAGAAAAAAAGGAAGCGTTAACATTGTCCGAGGTTTTACAAATTCGCGCGCGCGTGTGCTTTTTAATTCCCAGAGCATCTCTTTTTTGCTTTTTATCTTCGTTTAACTTTAACGGCAATGGTGTTACGCGCGACTGTGGACTTTGTTAATTTTGGAATATCGCGATGTGCGTTGTATATGTAAACGCGCTTATGAACAAATCGGATGAAAAAAAAAAAAAATGAAGGAGATTACTAGAAGTATGCGCTGATTTAATTTAAGAATAAACAATGATAAATATTTACACGGTTAATAATGAAAATAAATAACAATGATGAAATAGACGATTAATGCAAACATACTCGTATATTGTGCACAAAACGTCAAAGGAATTGTCAAAGCTAAAATTAATGTTCAAATTAAAACTAAATGTATATCAAAAGTTTTACAAATATTTGCCAATTAAAATAAATAACTTGGCAACTCGCAATAAAACTTTTTTAATTTCACGTTTTTCTACGAAATAACAGATATCGTTCGATTTTTCGCTTTTTATTTCGCTTACGGAATTTTAGATATTAACATAAATTTATCTAGTTTATTATCACTCGTCTTAATAAAAAATGATTATTTTTGACTTATTTAATTCTAGAAAAAAATAATAATAAATCGTGTGATCTTAGTATTTGAATAATTCATCTAATTAATGCGAGATGTTCACCAAGTGAGTGAATTTTAATTTTTTAAATTTTATCGTTGGATAATTCCACTCATTGCGCAATCAACAAACATTTTTTACGCGAAGAATGTTTGATCACCTTTTTAGTTCTCTATGTGTGCACAATAATTTTAATGAACAATAAAATTAACGGAAATTTCATTTTCGTCGCATAAAAAAAAAAAAAACAACAATCGAAAATGCCAATTGAAGTTTAAAATCTTTGTCTTTTCAGCAAAGAATCGCTTCAACGATCAAGTATTAATCTCCAAAAAAAATTAATTTTTCTTTCCTCCGTTTCATACGCCAAATAATATTTATTAATTTTTCGCGCGAAAAAAAAAACGACAAAAAAAAAAAATAAAACATCCTTTCAACCATTCAAGTTTAAACTAGCTCGAGGTTTAAAACCCCGAACGATATTATAACAATAAAAAGCGTATTTATTGTTAAATATATGCATGCGCGTAAACACCGTCAGCCGTACAGCAAGGATGAAAGCGGAGACGAAGAGGAAGAGAGAGAGAGAGAGAGAGAGAGAGAGAGACGGAGTTTCGCGCTGTACACAACATTTGCATTCATCGGACAGCGGCAGTCCTTGTTATTACCCGTTGCTCGAGTGGATGTTGCCGCTGCCGTTGCCTCAGGCTTGTTCTCTGTATTGTGTATGCATATACACGTGTATGCACATATATACATGCATTATGCGTATGACTATAAAGGCATAAGGCAACGGTGTATACGGAAAACCGAGTGATCCTGCAAATGAATTCTTCTCTCTTTCTTTTTCTAACTTTTACATCTTTGCCTTACGTAGTCGACTGTTTTGTTTCGTCTCTCTCTCTCTCTCTCTCTCTCTCTCTCGCACGTTTTTCTCGATGAAATTCTACTCGTTTAATCCTATTATCTTGCGTGTACATGGGTTTTTACAATAATAGAAACAGAAAAAAAGTTTTGTCAGTGTTTTCAAAAATAACATTGATATAAATTTGTTAGTTTTAATAATTTTTTTCCCCGTTTTTTTTTTTCTTTTTCACTATTTTAATAAACGCATTTTGCGAGATTAAAAATGAAAAAAAGAAACTGAAAAACTACTTTTTACATTTTCGTTGAACATTTCTTCAAAATTTTCTTTCTACGTTTATCCTCAATTGGTCGTTTATTTATTCTTTTAATCTTAATAGATCGCGAGGACGTTTATTCTAGGAAAAATTACGCGAAAAGTGACGCGCGCGCATCCCGTAATATAATACAAACCGATTATTTAAAACGACACGATTAACCCTTTGCGTATCTCTTCGAGTTCTTTCTTTGGAGATAGAAAGAGAGGAAGAAGAGACGTCAATATTTGCTTTCGGGTGTACGCGCGTGGCTTTGTGTGCTTTTTTTTTTTTTTTAGACTAGACGACGACTGCTGCTTTCCTTTGATGTGGATACCACACCGGTGTCTTTTCTTCGGTGTGACGACGATGTTTGACTTTGAATTACCGAGGAAAAATTGTTTTTCTTGAGCTCGAGTGTTTTAATCTCGCGGTAACTTTGAAAAAATAATCGTTCAAAAAATAAAAAGAAAAGGTAGAATTCAGTTTCGTTTTATTAAATATGTTAATATTGTGATCGCGAAATTCTAAGCATTTTCTAAAATATAAAATATTAATTTTAAAAATTTAACTATTAAATAAAAATTTAAATCACTCATCGATTTTTCCCTTCCGTCGAAAAAAAGAAACAATTTTTTTTTTTTTGAATTTCGCATAAGTGAATACAAATACGGCAAGCACTTAGCTTAATTTTTTATCTTTCAAAGTGCGTATCTTTAGCGTCTCTTTTCTTTTATTTTTCGAAGGTAATTTTTCCCGCTCGCGTTCGCTTAAGTAAAAGCAGTCGTGTAGCAGCGTCGGTTTATCTTCAAAAGAACTTTTTTTTTTTTTTTCTTTTTCTCCTCCCATTTCAAAAGTGGCTCGCTCCGAAGTTTTGGTTTTGATAAGAAACAATCAACAATGCACTAAGCGGAACAAAAAGAAGTAAAAGAAGAAGCTTCTCGTCTTGTTTCTTTTTTTGATGGTATATTTTTCAAATTGAAACATTCTTCATTTTACGAATTTATCGCTTGAAAGATTCAGGGTAAAAATGAAATTTAGCTCGACCATTTTTACAAGCTTTAACGTCTGCAAGGATATATCGTAACTTTTAAATGTGAAAATTTTAAAAGCGATAAAACTTTTGATAATGCGTTTTTGGCGCGCGTGCGAAAAAAAGCGCGCGAAACTTTATTTTAAAAAAAGTGTCGTATCATCCTTCCGGGATGAAAAGTTTATTTATATTATAAATCCATCCTTGAAATTATAACGATAACAATGTGAACGCATGGAGTATCAACTTTACAAAAGCAACAAATATCAAATACAACCGGATAGAAAGCGAGCGTTACGATTAATTTAGGTATTCTCGAGCATTTTCGTCATTGTTGAGCGTCCGAATATATACATTAATTGAAATCGCGCCAAAATATTCATGCGCGCGTGCTTCCATTATTAAAAGAGGATGAGAAATAGAGAGAGAAAGAGAGAGAGAGAGAGAGAGAGGAAGAAAATGAGAGAGTAAGGATAGGCGACGATGGAAAGTTTATTAACGAAGCTGCAGTGCACGTATAACAAGCGGTCGAATTCCTCGATGGCTAATAAGATCCAATGTGATATTACGGCGCATACCAAAGTTATAACTCACGAGTACTCGCATAGTTTTCTAAATCCAGCCAAGTATATCCCGCCCGTTTGATGGAATACACGCATATATATGTGTGTGTGTGTGTGTGTGTGTGTGTGTGTGATAAAGACAGCAAGAAACGAAAGCAGAGCACGCTTGGACATGCTCACATGCAAGCATCCATTAGCTAACGCATAGGACCTAAGACAACGGGGAAACGAATAAGTAAGACAGAGAAAGAGATTTACTCTCTGCTGTTATCTAGATGATTCATAAGATCCACGAAGATGCGCCGAGAAAAACAATAGCAATAGAGGAAAGGAAGAAAATTCGAAAAAGAGATCGAAAGAAGGGAGCCACAAACGGTAATGTATTTTTTTGGGCCTGAAATTAGTATACAAAGAGCGACAAAAACGACGGAAATCAGTTCAGTTTAATCGACCGAAATGGTCGATTAAGTCAAGTCAACTTAAGTTGAGCCAAAGTTTCGCTCCAGTCATGTGAAAAGTATAAGTCAGTAATAAAAGTAAAAATATAAACTAGTAACTCAAAGTAAAAGTATTATAAATCAGTAATTAAAAAGTAAAAAGCATAAGTATCGGCAAGTAATTTAAAGATTGAAAATATAAGACAAAAGTAGCTTTTAAATCGTCAAAAAGTATAATAAGTCCACGAGAAATATAAAAATTGGAAAAGTAATTCAAATATAAAAAAGTATAATTATAGAATAACTAGATAATTAATACCCGAAATCGTCTTCACGCTCTTTGCACCGACCCTGGCGCAGCGCGACCGCCTACCAGTCTAACTGCAAACCCGCAACGACGCCGGGGATCAACATCTAACACTCGTTAGCGCATGTAAGATTAAGGTTTCACACAACGCATGTTGTATTTCAAAAGAATCGATGAATTTTAGTACTTTGAAAATTTGGACTCGAATCATTTCACTCATAACATATTTCCTTCCCTGTCGCTCCCGCATCCCGAAGGCCTTAACGTGGAAGCGTTGGTCAATAAAAACTAATGGAGTGCTACGTCTTTAACTTATATATTACACGGTTACGTTTTCTGACGTAGCATATAATGTTTTTATGACACAATAAAAAAGTGAAATACTTATTTGAGGTTTGATATATTTTTTTTTAATTTTCATAAACAATTGTAGAATTAACTAGTAAATGAACTATATTTTTATTCAATGTATCCTTAAAAAAAAAATTAATAATAAAAATAATCGCCCATAAATATTAGATCGGGTAAATTTTATTATAATACAAAATGTTTTTTTAAGAAAATTAATACGCGTAATGTCAAAAGTTTTCCGAGCGCAAAACTTCGTACAACAATTACCCAAGGTAAATTCGCACTTTGAAAGTTCCGAGCCTAGATTCATCGATAAAATTCTCCGCATTGATGAACAAGCTGACCATCCCTTGCTTTTTTCTTTTTTTTTCCTTTCTTCTTCTTCTTCTTCTTCTTTTTTTGCTTAACCTCTCTTAAAACAACAACAGCAAAGGCGTACCGAGTAAGAGGAAACTTTTTCTCTGGCGTATAACCGGAACGTTAACGCCGTTGCTTTTGTTTGCTCGAGTAAAGCAACAAACGCGCGCCGTCTCGTCGTCCCCGTCGTTGCAAAGTCCCGCGAAAATGGTGCTCGAGGGGTTTCGCCGATACATCTCTACCGCTTTTAATGCACGTATATATGTACAGGATTCTAAGAAAAACCGTAACGATTTGCTTATTTAAAGAGTTTTCTTATCCAAGACCAAGTAAATTGATTGCGTGCGCGCCTTCTTTTCATTACGCCGAATCGAGTTTCTCGACATATTTCGGACCCTCGCGGCTCTTTGTTTTTCTTCTTCTCTCTATTCTTTTTGCTTATTTTGCAAGTCAGCGCGAATTCTTATAATTTATAATAAGAAAACGCCTCGATACCGCTGAGCGTGTTTATAATAAAAACTTGATCGTTACTTCACAGGATGCTAATTACTAGTATAACTAAGGAAATGCCAGTCCCTTGCTTATTTCGTTATTTCAAAAAAGTTAATTCGTGAAAAAAATTACTGAATAATATTTCGAATTTTTTGAATTTTTGAGCGATCGAACAATCTCATCAATTCAAATTATCAAAGTATTCTACAATATTCTAAAAATTGACCGGAACTTTATTCTATAAAAGTTCAACTTTTTGAAATATCAATATTACAATATTCAAAGCATAATATAATATAAATAACCTTAAAGTGAAATATTTTTATCCGTATTTTCGTAAAAAATTTGATGCGATTGATTCTATTTGTAAAGTCTAGCATTGTATTTCAATTCCTATGTTTGATTTATGTATATACGCTTAGATAACGTACATAAAGCAGATACGGTCGCGGATATGTTTTTTCACGGATGGAAAACGCAAAGCTTAAAAATAATCTTTTACTTAAAATATTTATCCAAGATATTGAAGAATTGCGAACTTGTGGTAAAACTTTAATACTATTAACGCAAATGTACTAGAAAATTCTATATTTTTTATTTAATAATTTAAAAAAACCTTTTAATAAAATACACAAAGTAAATAAAACATTTTTTATAATTTTTGTATAATATTGTAAAAAATTTTTAACCAACTGAATAAATTTTAGATTTTTTTTTTTTTTTTTTTCAATTTATAACAAAATTACTCCGATTAAATTATTTGCTACAAATAAAATTCAACAAAATCATTTGAAATGAGAAAGGTTATTTTTTTTTGTCTGCTTAAACACATTTGCACAACAAACTCAACTTCTTTATTTCGTCTCGAAATTGGATTCCAAAAGCAAAATTACATCGAACGTCGGGAGATCCAATAAATATTGAATAGACGTAATTCGAGACTCCCAGAAGAGCCCGCATTCGACCGGAGAATTGGAAAGACGCAAAACAAGTGTAGTTGTTCTCCTCCTGAAATCGGTCTCCGTTTTCCTTACGCGAAACGCAATACCCTGTATGTAATCACTACCGTGCACATGCGGCCTATGCTTTCAAACGTTATCTCTGCAACTTGTAAATGCACATAAAATGTATTGCTTTTTCGTATATAAAAATTTATGAAATCACTTTCAGTATAAAGCTGTTATATATATATATATATATACTTTTATGTAGAACACGTATAATAACCTTTAAAATAATTTATAAATAGAAAGAAACAAATTCTTTTTCTAATTGCCTATATATTCTAAGTTAAACAGAAATTTCACATTTGCATTTTTCTTATTATTTTGATAAGACGAGATTTTAGAATTTCTTCAAACGGAAAGTTTCCTCTTTTACTCGCGACACAAAATCTCAGTGTAAGCTTTGTCCTTTGCTCTTCTAATAGCTTCTTGGAGATGCTAAAATCTAGACTATAAAAAAGGACGTACTGTGTATGCAAGTCTAATACCGAGATTAAATTATTGCTAATAAATTGTTAAAAAATTCTATTTATTTAAAAAGATTTGAATTTTTAAAGCTGCTGTATTATTAATAATTAAGTTAATAAAAAAAAAATCGATATTATCTCAAAAAAACTATATACTATCAAAATCGTTTGCAATAAATAAATTCACAGTTTAAAGTTATTAAAATTTTTTAAATATATCATTGAGTCTCGTTTATCAAAATTTTGAAACGTATACATTTTTAAATTAAAAATTCATATAACACTTAGAGACAGGTTAACAACAATGATATTAAAAGAAGACATAAATGTTAATTTATAGCTTAAAATATATTACATTTATTCAAAAAATAATACTACAAATATTATCGGAAATTTCCATTCATTAGTCAACTACTTGTAAAATCTATTGTAATCGCTACCATCAATGCTTTTATTAGAAACATTCTACATTTCTTCTTCTTTAACATTATTGTAATATACTACTAGTTGTTGCAATCTTGGTGATCCAACTCTAACGACAACCGCTGGTTGACCATTGACAACGTAATGCTTTTCAGCCTTACCTATGAGTTAAATTTATTTGATGTAAATAATTCAAAACTAAACAAGCCTGATTGTCCTGATGCAAGTTTAGATCCTGGTCCCTTCAGGATCTTAATAAAATTCACTTTCTAATTTATTTTTTCTAAATGATAGGTATATTCACCGCTAAATTGACTTCTACCTTGATTTTCCTCTACTAAATGGTAATCATTTGAATATTTGTTTGTCAAATCGTCCGAGTATTCAACACTAATTTCACGTTCTCTCTGAGAACTTAATTTAGCTGCAAGTGTATGACACGATCACCAGAGTTTTCATCGGACGACTCTTCGCCTAATTGTCCTGATGCTCCATTATTGTCGTTGCCTAATGATATTATTTAAGATCCACCATGGTGCTCCAGTAAATTTTCTGAAGGTCCGGTACTATTGCTAGATTCACCAGATAATTCACCATCAGAGTCGCTTACACCTTGTTCGGAAAATCCTGTGCCTGATTGTCCTGATCCTCCATTATTGTTGCCGTTTTCTAATGATCTTATTAAAGATCCACCATAATCCCCTGGTGAATTTCCCAAAGGTCCGGCACTATTGCTAGGTTCACCAGATAATTCACCATCAGAGTCGCTTACACCTTGTGCGAAAAATCCTGTGCCTGATTGTCCTGATCCTTCATTATTGTTGCCGTTTTCTAATGATCTTATTAAAGATCCACCATGATCCCCTGGTGAATTTCCCAATGATCCGGCACTATTGCTAGGTTCAACAGACATTCCGCTATCAGAGTCGCTTACACCTTGTGCGGAAAATCCTGTGCGTGATTGTCCTGATCCTCCATTATTGTTGCCGTTTTCTAATGATCTTATAAAAGATCCACCATTAAGCCCTAGTATTTTACCCCTAGATCCGGCACTATTGCTAGATTCACCAGATGCTCCTTCATCAGAGTCGCTTTCGTCTTGTGCAGAAAGTCTTGCGCCCGATTGTCCTGATGCTTCATTATCTTTGCCGTTGTCTAATGATGCTATTAAGGATCTACCATAATCCCCTAGTGAATTTCCCAATGATCCGGCACCATTGCTAGGTTCAACAGACGATCCGCTATCAGAGTCGCTTACACCTTGTGCGGAAAATCCTGTGCCTGATTGTACTGATCCTCCATTATTGTTGCCGTTTTCTAATGATCTTATTAGAGATCCACCATTAAGCCCTAGTGTTTTACCCAAAGATCTGGCACTATTGCTAGATTCACCAGATGCTCCTTCATCAGAGTCGCTTTCATCTTGTGCGGAAAGTCTTGCGTCCGATTGTCCTGATGCTTCATTATCTTTGCCGTTGTCTAATGATGCTATTAAGGATCTACCATGATCCCCTGGTGAATTTCCCAAAGGTCTGGCACTATTGCTATAATCACCAGACGATCCACCATCAGAGTCGCTTACACCTTGTGCGGGAAATCCTGTGCTTGATTGTCCTGATCCTTCATTATTGTTGCCGTTTTCTAATGATCTTATTAAAGATCCACCATGATCCCCTGGTGAATTTTCCAATGATCTTGCACTATTGCTAGGTACACCAGATGATTCACCATCAGAGTCGCTTACACCTTGTGCGGAAAATCCTGTGCCTGATTGTCCTGATCCTTCATTATTGTTGCTGTTTTCTAATGATCTTATTAAAGATCCACCATGATCCCCTCGTGAATTTCCCAATGATCCGGCACTATTGCTAGGTTCACCAGATGATACACCATCAGAGTCACTTACACCTTGTGCGAAAAATCCTGTGCCTAATTGTCCTGATTCTTCATTATTGTTGCCGTTTTCTAATGATCTTATAAAAGATCTACCATGAAGCCCTAGTATTTTACCCAAAGATCCGGCACTATTGCTAGATTCACCAGATGCTCCTGCATCAGAGTCGCTTTCGTCTTGTGCGGAAAGTCTTGCGCCCGATTGTCCTGATGCTTCATTATCTTTGCCGTTGTCTAATGATGCTATTAAGGATCTACCATGATCCCCTGGTGAATTTTCCAATGATCCGGCACCATTGCTAGGTTCAACAGACGATCCGCTATCAGAGTCGCTTACACCTTGTGCGGAAAATCTTGTGCCTGATTGTACTGATCCTCCATTATTGTTGCCGTTTTCTAATGATCTTATTAAAGATCCACCATTAAGCCCTAGTGTTTTCCCTAAAGATCTGGCACTATTGCTAGATTCACCAGATGCTCCTTCATCAGAGTCGCTTTCATCTTGTGCGGAAAGTCTTGCGTCCGATTGTCCTGATGCTTCATTATCTTTGCCGTTGTCTAATGATGCTATTAAGGATCTACCATGATCCCCTGGTGAATTTCCCAAAGGTCTGGCACTATTGCTATAATCACCAGACGATCCACCATCAGAGTCGCTTACACCTTGTGCGGGAAATCCTGTGCTTGATTGTCCTGATCCTTCATTATTGTTGCCGTTTTCTAATGATCTTATTAAAGATCCACCATGATCCCCTGGTGAATTTTCCAATGATCTTGCACTATTGCTAGGTACACCAGATGATTCACCATCAGAGTCGCTTACACCTTGTGCGGAAAATCCTGTGCCTGATTGTCCTGATCCTTCATTATTGTTGCTGTTTTCTAATGATCTTATTAAAGATCCACCATGATCCCCTCGTGAATTTCCCAATGATCCGGCACTATTGCTAGGTTCACCAGATGATACACCATCAGAGTCACTTACACCTTGTGCGAAAAATCCTGTGCCTAATTGTCCTGATTCTTCATTATTGTTGCCGTTTTCTAATGATCTTATAAAAGATCTACCATGAAGCCCTAGTATTTTACCCAAAGATCCGGCACTATTGCTAGATTCACCAGATGCTCCTGCATCAGAGTCGCTTTCGTCTTGTGCGGAAAGTCTTGCGCCCGATTGTCCTGATGCTTCATTATCTTTGCCGTTGTCTAATGATGCTATTAAGGATCTACCATGATCCCCTGGTGAATTTTCCAATGATCCGGCACCATTGCTAGGTTCAACAGACGATCCGCTATCAGAGTCGCTTACACCTTGTGCGGAAAATCTTGTGCCTGATTGTACTGATCCTCCATTATTGTTGCCGTTTTCTAATGATCTTATTAAAGATCCACCATTAAGCCCTAGTGTTTTCCCTAAAGATCTGGCACTATTGCTAGATTCACCAGATGCTCCTTCATCAGAGTCGCTTTCGTCTTGTGCGGAAAGTCTTGCGCCCGATTGTCCTGATGCTTCATTATCTTTGCCGTTGTCTAATGATGCTATTAAGGATCTACCATGATCCCCTGGTAAATTTCCCAAAGGTCCGGCACTTTTGCTAGATTCACCAGACGATCCACCATCAGAGTCGCTTACACCTTGTGCGGAAAAACCGGTGCTTGATTGTCCGGATCCTTCATTATTGTTGCCGTTTTCTAATGATCTTATTAAAGATCCACCATGATCCCCTGGTGAATTTTCTAATAATCCGGCACTATTGCTAGGTTCACCAGATGATTCACCATCAGAGTCGCTTACACCTTGTGCGGGAAATCCTGTGCCTGATTGTCCTGATCCTCCATTATTGTTGCCGTTTTCTAATGATCTTATTAAAGATCCACCATAATCCCCTGGTGAATTTCCCAAAGGTCCGGCACTATTGCTAGGTTCACCAGATAATTCACCATCAGAGTCGCTTACACCTTGTGCGAAAAATCCTGTGCCTGATTGTCCTGATCCTTCATTATTGTTGCCGTTTTCTAATGATCTTATTAAAGATCCACCATGATTCCCTGGTGAATTTCCCAATGATCCGGCACTATTGCTAGGTTCAACAGACGATCCGCTATCAGAGTCGCTTACACCTTGTGCGGAAAATCCTGTGCCTGATTGTCCTGATCCTTTATTATTGTTGCTGTTTTCTAATGATCTCATTAAAGATCCACCATGATCCCCTGGTAAATTTCCCAAAGGTCCGTCACTATTGCTAGGTTCACCAGATGCTCCTTCATCAGAGTCGCTTTCGTCTTGTGCGGAAAGTCTTGCGCCCGATTGTCCTGATGCTTCATAATCTTTGCCGTTGTCTAATGATGCTATTAAGGATCTACCATGATCCCCTGGTGAATTTCCCAAAGGTCCGGCACTATTGCTAGATTCATCAGACGATCCACCATCAGAGTCGCTTACACCTTGTGCGGAAAATCCTGTGCTTGATTGTCCTGATCCTCCATTGTTGTTGCCATTTTCTAATGATCTTATTAAAGATTCACCATGATCCTCTGGTGAATTTCCCAATGATTCGGCACTATTGCTCGGTTCAACAGACGATCCGCTATCAGAGTCTTTTACACCTTGTGCGGAAAATCCTGTGCCTGATTGTTCTGATCCTCTATTATTGTTGCCGTTTTCTAATGATCTCATTAAAGATCCACCACGATCCCCTGGTGAATTTCCCAAAGGTCCGGTACTATTGCTAGGTCCAACCGATGATCCGCTATCAGAGTCGCTTACACCTTGTGCGGAAAATCTTTCCCCTAATTGTCCTGCTGCTCCATTATTGTTGCCGATTTTTATTGAACTTATTGAAGATCCATCATGATGCCCTAGTGAATTTCCTAAAAGTTCCAATTCAAAGCTAAGGAGATCAGGATGTTCACTTGACACATCACTTTCTATTTTATTTTTTCCTGAATGATAGATAGATTTTACGCTAGATTTGCTTTTCCCTTTATTGTACTCTAATGATTGGTGATCATTCAAATATTTTTTTATTAAATCGTCCAAATATTTAACACTAATTCCACCTTGTCTCTGAAAACTTAATTTAGCTGCGAGTGTAAGACCATGACCACCAGAGTTTTTATCAGACAATTCTTCGCTTGATTGTCCTAATGCTTTATTATTGTTGCCGTTTAATATTGATGTTATTAAAGATCCACCATGATGCCTTAGTAAATTTCTCAAATGTTTTAATTTATAGCTAAGGGTATCTGAATCTACACTTGACAAATCACTTTCCAATTTATTTTTTCCTGAATGATAGTTAGCTTTTACGCTAGATTTGCTTCTTCCTTGGTTGTACCCTAATGCTTGGTGATCATTTAAATATTTTTTTATCAAATCTTTGAAATATTTAATACTAATTCCGCCTTGTCTCTGAGAATTTAATTTAGCTGCAAGTGAAAGACCACTACCACCAGAGTTTTTATCAGACAATTCTCCGCTTGATTGTCCTAATGCTACATTATGGTTGCCGTTTAATATTGATGTTATTAAAGATCTACCATGATGCCTTAGTAAATTTCTAAAATGTTTTAATTTATAGCTAAGGGTATCTGAATCTACACTTGACAAATCACTTTCCAATTTATTGTTTTCTGAATGATAGTTAGATTTTACGTTAGATTTGCTTTTCCCTTTATTGTACTCTAATGATTGGTGATCATTCAAATATTTTTTTATCAAATCGTTGAAATATTTAATACTAATTCTGCCTTGTCTCTGAGAATTTAATTTAGCTGCAAGTGAAAGACCACTACCACTAGAGTTTTTATCAGACAATTCTCCGCTTGATTGTCCTAATGCTACATTATGGTTGCCGTTTAATATTGATGTTATTAAAGATCTACCATGATGCCTTAGTAAATTTCTAAAATGTTTTAATTTATAGCTAAGGGCATCTGAATCTACACTTGACAAATCACTTTCCAATTTATTTTTTTCTGAATGATAGTCAGATTTTACGTTAGATTTGCTTTTCCCTTTATTGTACTCTAATGATTGGTGATCATTCAAATATTTTTTTATTAAATCGTCCAAATATTTAACACTAATTCCACCTTGTCTCTGAGAATTGAATTTAGCTGCAAGTGAAAGACCACTACCACCAGAGTTCTTATCAGACAATTCTCCGCTTGATTGTCCTAATGCTACATTATTGTTGCCGTTTAATATTGATGTTATTAAAGATCTACCATGATGCCTTAGTAAATTTCTAAAATGTTTTAATTTATAGCTAAGGGTATCTGAATCTACACTTGACAAATCACTTTCCAATTTATTTTTTTCTGAATGATAGTTAGATTTTACGTTAGATTTGCTTTTTCCTTGATTGTACTTTGCTGCTTGGTGATCATTTAAATATTTTTTCATTAAATCATCTAAATATTTAACACTAATTCCACCTTGTCTCTTAGAACTTAATTTAGCTGCAAGTGTGAGACCATGACCACCAGAGTTTTTATCGGACAATTCTTCGCCTAAATGTCCTGCTGCTCCGTGATTATTGCTAATTTTTATTGATTTTTTTAAAGATCCACCATGATGACCCTTTAAATTTTCCAAAAGTTGTAATTCATAGCTAAGATCAGAATCTACACTTGACAAATCACTTTCCAATTTATTTTTTTCTAAATGATAGTTAGCTTTTACGCTAGATTTGCTTTTTCCTTGGTTGTACTCTAATCCTTGGTGATCATTTAAATATTTTCTTGTGAAATCGTCAAAGTGTTCAACACTAATACCACGTTGTCTTAGAGAATTTAATTTAGCTGCAAGTGTAAGATCATGGCCACCAAAATTTTCATCAGACAATTCTCCGCTCAAATGTCCTGATGCTTCATCATTGTTGCCGATTTTTATTGATTTTTTTAAAGATCCACTATGATGCCCCTGTAAATTTCGCAAAAGATCTAATTCATAGCTAAGGGAATCAGGATCTACACTTGACAATCCACTATCTAATTTATTTTTTCCTAAATGATAGTTAGATTTTACGCTAGATTTGCTTTTTCCTTGATTGTAATCTAAGGCTTGGTGATCATTTAAATATTTACTTGTCAAGTCATTAAAGTATTTAACACTTATTCCATGTTGTCTCTGAGAACCTAATTTAGCTGCGAGTGTGAGACCATAACCGCTAGAGTTTTCATCAGAAAATTTTGCGCCAGATTTGTCTGATGCTTCATTATTGTTGCCATTTTCTAATGATATTATTAAAGATCTACCATAGGGCCATAGTGAATTTCCCAAAGGTCCGGCACTATTGCCAGGTTCACCATACGTTCCAACATCAAAGTCACTTCTACCTTGTGCGTTTAACCTCGTGCCTATTTTTTCTGATGCTCCATTATCGTTGTCCTTTTCTAATGATACAATTAAAGATCCACCATGCTGGCCTAGTGAATTTCCCAAAAGACCAGCACTATTGCTAGGCTCATCAGACAATCCACTATCAGAGTTGCTTCCTCCTTGAGCGAGCAATCTTGCGCCTGATCGTCCTGATGCTCCATTATCGTTGCCATTTCCTAGTGATGCTATTAAAAATTCACCATGATGTCCTAGTAAATTTCCTGACGATCCAGCACTATCGCTAGATTCACCAGACGATCTACCATCAGAGCCGCTTCCACCTTGTCCGTACAATCTTGCGCCTGATTGTTCTGATGCTCCATTATCATTGCCGTTGTCTAATAATGTTACGACAGATGCACCATCATGCCCTGGTAATTTACCCGAAAATCCGGCACTATCGCTAGATTCACCAGACGATCCACCATCAGAACCGCTTCCACCTTGTCCGTACAATCTTGCGCCTGATTCTCCTGATGCTCCATCACCTTTGACTTTTTCTAATGATATCATGAAAGATCCACCATTATGCCCAAGTGATTTACCCAAAGATTCGGCACTATTGCTAGATTCACCGGATGCTCCTTCATCAGAGTCGCTTTTATCTTGTGCGTAAAGTCTTGCGCCCGATCGTCCTGATGCTCCATTATCTTTTACGTTGTCTAATGATGCTATTAAGGATCCACCATGATGTCCTAGTGATTTACCCAATGATACGGCACTATTGCTAGATTCACCAGATGATCCACCATCAGAACCGCTTCCACCTTGTTTGTAAGATCTTGCGCTAAATTGTCCTGATGCTTCATTATCGGCGCTATTTCTTAATGATGCGACTAAAGATCCACTATTATGTCCTAATAAATTTCCCAATAATCCAGCACTATCGCTAGATTCACCAAAAGATCTACCATCAGAACTTTTTCCACCTTGTGCGTACAATCTTGCGCCTGATTTTTCTAATGCTTCATCACCTTTGACTTTTTCTAATGATATTATAAAAGATCCACCATGATGCCCAAGTGATTTACCCAAAGAGCCGGCACTATTACTAGATTCACCAGATGCTTTTCTAACAGAGTCGCTTTCATCTTGTGCAGAAAGTCTTGCGACCAATTGTCCTGATGCTCCAATATCTTTGCCGTTGTCTAATGATGCTATTAAGGATCCACTATCATGTTTAAGTGATTTACCCAATGATACGGCACTATCGCTAGATTCACCAGACGATCCAACATCAGAACCTCTTCCACCTTGTGCGTACAATCTTGCGCCTGATTCTCCTGATGCTCTATCAACTTTGCCTTTTTCTAATGATATTATAAAAGATCCACCATGAAGCCCAAGTGTTTCACCCAAAGATTCGGCACTATTGCTAGATTCACCAAATGCTCCTTCATTAGAGTCGCTTTTATCTTGTGCGGTAAGTCTTGCGCTTAATTGTCCTGATGCTTCATTATCGGCGCTCTTTCGTAATGATGCGATTAAAGATCCACCATTATGTCCTAATAAATTTCCCAATAATCCAGCACTATCGCTAGATTTACCAAAAGATCTACCATCAGAACCTCTTCCACCTTGTGCGTACAATCTTGCGCCTGATTTTTCTAATGCTCCATCACCTTTGACTTTTTCTAATGATATTATAAAAGATCCACCATGATGCCCAAGTGATTTACCCAATGATTCGGCACTATTGCTAGATTCACCGGATGCTCCTTCATCAGAGTCGCTTTTATCTTGTGCGTAAAGTCTTGCGCCCGATTGTCCTAAAGCTCCATTATCTTTTACGTTGTCTAATGATGCTATTAAGGATCCACCATGATATCCTAGTGATTCACCTAATGATACGGCACTATCGCTAGATTTACTAGACGATCCACCATCAGAACCGCTTCCACCTTGTCCGTACAATTTTGCGCCTAATTCTCCTGATGCTCTATCACCTTTGCCGTTTTCTAATGTTATTATGAGAGATCCACCATGATGCCCAAGTGATTTACCCAAAGAGCCGGCCCTAGTACTAGATTCACCAGATGCTTCTCTAACAGAGTCGCTTTCATCTTGTGCAGAAAGTCTTGCGACCAATTTTCCCGATGCTCCAATATCTTTGCCGTTGTCTAATGATGCTATTAAGGATCCACCATCATGTTTAAGTGATTTACCCAATGATACGGCGCTATCGCTAGATTCACCAGACGATCCACCATCAGAACCTCTTCCACTTTGTGCGTACAATCTTGCGCCTGATTCTCCTGATGCTCCATCACCTTTGCCTTTTTCTAATGATATTATAAAAGATCCACCATGATGCCCAAGTGTTTTACCCAAAGATTCGGCACTATTGCTAGATTCACCAGATGCTTCTTCATTAGAGTCGCTTTTATCTTGTGCGGAAAGTCTTGCGCTTACTTGTCCTGATGCTTCATTATCGGCGCTCTTTCGTAATGATGCGATTAAAGATCCACCATTATGTCCTAATAAATTTCCCAATAATCCAGCACTATCGCTAGATTCACCAAAAGATCTACCATTAGAACCTCTTCCACCTTGTGCGTACAATCTTGCGCCTGATTTTTCTAATGCTCCATCACCTTTGACTTTTTCTAATGATATTATGAAAGATCCACCATGATGCCCAAGTGATTTACCTAAAGATTCGGCACTATCGCTAGATTTACTAGACGATCCACCATTAGAACCGCTTCCACCTTGTCCGTACAATCTTGCGCCTAATTCTTCTGATGCTCTATCACCTTTGCCGTTTTCTAATGTTATTATAAGAGATCCACCATGATGCCCAAGTGATTTACCCAAAGAGCCGGGACTATTACTAGATTTACCAGATGCTTCTCTAACAGAGTCGCTTTCATCTTGTGAAGAAAGTCTTGCGACCAATTGTCCTGATGCTCCAATATCTTTGCCGTTGTCTAATGATGCTATTAAGGATCCACCATCATGTTCGAGTGATTTACCCAATGATACGGCACTATCGCTAGATTCACCAGACGATCCACCATCAGAACCGCTTCCACCTTGTCCGTACAATCTTGCGCCTAATTCTCCTGATGCTCTATCACCTTTGCCGTTTTCTAATGTTATTATAAAAGATCCACTATGATGCCCAAGTGATTTACCCAAAGAGCTGGCACTATTACTAGATTCACCAGATGCTTTTCTAACAGAGTCGCTTTTATCTTGTGCAGAAAGTCTTGCGACCAATTGTCCTGATGCTCCAATATCTTTGCCGTTGTCTAATGATGCTATTAAGGATCCACTATGATGTTCAAGTGATTTACCCAATGATACGGCACTATCGCTAGATTCACCAGATGATCCACCATCAGAACCGCTTCCACCTTGTTTGTAAAATCTTGCGCCTAATTGTCCTGATGCTTTATTATCGGCGCTCTTTCCTAATGATGCGATTAAAGATCTAATATTATGTCCTAATGAATTTCCCAAAAATCCAGCGCTATTGCTAGATGCGCCAGATGATCCACCATTAGAATCGCTTCCACCATGTGCGTACAATTTTGCGCCTGATTGTCCTAATGCTCTATTATCGTTGCCCTTTCCTAATGATGCTATTAATGATCCACCGTGATGTCTAAGTAAATTTCCCAAAAATCCGGCACTATAGCTGGATTTACTAGATGATCCTGTATCAGAGTCACTTCCACCATGTGCGTTAAACATTGTGCCTAATTGTCCTGATGCTTTATTATCTTTGCCGTTGTCCAATGATGTTACAAAAGATCTACCATGATGCCCTAGTGATTTACTCAAAGACTTGCCACTATTGCTAGATTTACCAGACGATCCACCATCAGAAGCGCTTCCACCTTGTCCGTACAATTCTGCGCCTGATTGTCCTGATGCTTTATTTTCGGCGCTCTTTCCTAATGATGCTATTAAAGATCCACCATGATGTCCTATTAAATTTTCTAACAGTCCAGCACTTTTGCTAGATGCACCAGACGATCTATCATCAGAACCTTTTCCACCTTGTGCATACAATCTTGCGCCTGATTGTCCTGATGCTCTATCACCTTTGCCTTTTTCTAATGATATTATAAAAGATCCACCATGAAGCCCTAGTGTTTTACCCAAAGATCCGGCACTATTGCTAGATTCACCAGATGCTTCTTCATCAGAGTCGCTTTTGTCTTGTGCGGAAAGTCTTGCGCCCGATTGTCCTGATGCTTCATTATCTTTGCTGTTGTCTAATGATGCTATTAAGGATCTACCATGATGTCCTAGTGATTTACCTAAAGATTCGGCACTATCGCTAGATTCACTAGACGATCCACTATCAGAACCGCTTCCACCTTGTCCGTAGAATCTTGCGCCCGATTGTCCTGATGCTTCATTATCTTTGCTGTTGTCTAATGATGCTATTAAGGATCTACCATGATGTCCTAGTGATTTACCTAAAGATTCGGCACTATCGCTAGATTCACTAGACGATCCACTATCAGAACCGCTTCCACCTTGTCCGTAGAATCTTGCGCCTGATTGTCCTGATGCTACATTATCGTTTTCATTTCCTAGTGATGCTATTAAAGATCCACCATGATGCCCTAGTGTTTTACTTGAAGATCTGGCACTATTGCTAGATTCACCAGATGCTCCTTCATCAGAGTCGCTTCCACCTTGTGCGGAAAGTCTTAATAAATTGTTTTGAGTAACAGGGTTCTCTTGTTCTAAAGATTCGTTTGACGAACTGTCTTCATTACTGTTGATCTGGGAAGATTGCTATAAGTGCAATCAAGGAAAAAATTAATTTTTTACAATAATTTATTGGTTTTATTTTTAATTTTATAATTTATATGATATAATCAAGTAAATACTAATAATTTAATCAAAATAATTTATTTATTCCATAATTATATTATTTTTGGGTATATTATTTGGCATAATTTTGTTGATTTTTTTATCTTTAAAGTAACTATAATATAAAAATAATATTTTAAATTTTCTTTAATTTCGAGTTGCAATATTTTTATATAATTATTGTTAAAACGATAAAATTTTTCTAAATTTTTTCTCTTTTAGAAATCTGACATTGGGTGAATGATACTTACAGTAACTTGTATTACTGGATTAAGTTGACTTCTTTCTGCAAAACCTAATGCAATTAGACCAATTGCAATGTATAGTAGTACTGAGAATTGTTTCATCTGAATAAAAGATTATCATTTTTAGTACTTTTAATATCGAATATGTATTTTTAATATTTTTTTTAAATAATGTTTGAAAATTATATTAATTTCATAGATTTGAAAATTTTTTTTCACATTAATTTTTTTACATTAAATTTAAATTCAAAAACGAGTATATTATAGAAAAAATACTATGAATGTGAGGTTATTTAGTTACCTTGATTAAGGAAGTACAAACCCCCGAAGTCAAACGAAGACTAACTTACGCGCCAAGTGTAGAGTATTTATACCAATATTTTCAGAAGACTATTTCATTAAACACTCGACAAGAATTATAATTCCTAGCACGTTTTTAAATTTAAAAAATAAAACAACAGACTTTAACATATTATTCACTTAAATTTGTGAAGATCTTTGCATAACCACACTAAATATTCTACGGCATTATTATTTGTCAGCATGAATAACGTGTTCATAATAAATTCAAAACTTTTGAATATTCTATTAAGCGATATCGCTTTAAAATATAAAATAATCTTTTCTCATAAATAGTATCGTTAAAAAAAAACTTTAGTTTTTAACTTACTTTTATTTTACGTGATGCAGTATTTCCGTCAAGTAAAATATATTTTTTAAATAATAACTTATGTAAAATTTAAATTACAATTTATTATTTAAAGTTAGTTATTATTTTAAAAAATATGTTTCAAGTAAAAATATATTTACTTAATTATTACTAAATTTTGATACAAAAAGATTATTTGTACAAATATCAGATAAATAAGTAATTAATGTTACAATATAAAAAATTTGTTTATTTATCGTTTCAAGTTCATAGAAAATAGTCGTCATCACGTATTATGAATTTTAAATGCATTTAGTATTTGATAAAAGCTATTTTTCAAAAACGATGAATTTACATTGTTGCGGTAACAAACGTTTTATTGTGCTCTATTGTGTTTAAAATTATCAAATATTTTACGCAACCAGAATAAAATACGCTACGAATTCTAGTAATAGTCATTAAATTAAAATGGAAAATATCATAGTAAATCGAATTTAAACATTCGCTTAATTAATCGTAATTAATTAATATTTTTATGTCACCGTATTTATTTAAAAATAATTCAATTGTTATATATAAACTCGTGTATTCGAAAAAAATTTTTTCGATTAAAAAAAAAAAAATTCGATTACCTATAATTATGTCTATAAAATAATTCACTAATCGTAATTTGATATCTTAATTATTGTTCAAATTAACATATTTGAATTAGTAAAATTAAGAGACCGGTTAAGACGGCTTTTAACACGAAAACTTTTTGTTCGTTAAACAAAAATCACGATTCAAATTGAAATGTTATTCAGTATGAAATTTTTCTAATGTTCTTACTCAATTACATCAAACTTACTACCAAGTAATTAAAGCCACGCTCTTTTGTTCAAAGTAAACTTGAACTTGACGAAAAAATTTCGTTTACAGAATGAAGGTACAGAGATAAAAAATAAAAAATTTCTCGCCATTAATCTGAGCGTGAACTAGAGTACGCTAAGTCTCAGATGAAATTCTGCGGCTTTGAAGAATGAAAGTTAGCTTGTCCAAGCCTCGTTCAGCGATTATTAATTTTTTTACCTTCTCTCGATTTCTCTCTGTCTCTCTCTCTCTATCTCTTTCTCTCTCTCTCTCTTTCTCTCTCTTGCTTTTATACTTTATTCTACACAATTTTTCCATTGTTATTATTTTAAATTTAAAAAAGAAAAAAATTGTACACTTTTTATTTGGATTCCTTTTTCATGCAACTACTTTTTTATACCTCAAATATCCAGTACTACCCATCACGGCTATATCCAATAATGCAAGATGCAAATTTATTTTTATCTGATAAAGGAATCGCGAATTTTCTCTCGTAGTATGGGTATATTCAGTTACGTATTTATATTACGAAGACTCGATATGAGGCAATTCTCACATTATGGAAATATGTCGGCCGCACAGTTGGATTCAAGACTTCTGTATCTATCTATATATTCTATATCGGAGGAAAAATATTCTTGTATACCAATTCTAAACGTAGTTTAATGCTACAAGGAGTTGACATTTTCGTAAATAAGTCTAAAAAATGTAAATATGATTTAACATTTCCTCGAATTACATTACATAATGCATTTGTTTGAATAAAGCTTTAATGATAAATATTTAATAGCGTCGATTATATCGCTAAAAAGATATTCAACAAATGTAAAAAAGACATGTGATGATTTACAATGTTGCAGCATGACATATATTATCTATGTTCAATTTGAAACATCGATCACGAAAACAAGACGTAACGATTGAAGAATGAAAAAACTTGAGAAAAAGACGTAAGCTATGAAAAACATCTCGTTAGAGCGTTAATAAAAAGAAAAATGACACAAGAGTTAGTTTAGGAAAGCGAGTTGAGATCTTACGAACGAAATAATTCATCAATTTCATGCGAAGTAACGGATGCAAAAGCAGCGAGCCCCGACGCGATTTTTCAACGATGTACTCATCGAGAAATTTTGAAAACGCGTAAAAAATAGAGTTTAAATCAGTCGTTTGCCTTTTCTTTACATTACTATATCTATATAGAATATGTAATCGCACTATGATTTAACTGGTATAAAGATGAAAAGTCTAAAGACATATCTTTAAACCTTCACATTAATTCTTATTGATAAATTTATTCGCAAATTTCAGTTATACCTATGAAATAATTATGAAGACTCAAGGTACGACTGTCTTAAAAGCGTTTTTCAAGTTTATGGGAATCAATGGATACCTTTCTATTGATTTTTTTTATTGTACGCACATGAGATTATAAAGTTACAACGTAATAAATAATTTACGTTAACTAGATTATATAAAATATTAAAATTAGGCAAAGTACATTGTGCACTTAATGAAGATTAAGAAAAATGTAAATCCTCCGATGACAATATCACGGATTGTTCTTTTCGAGCGCGTCGAGAGGTCCGGTAACCCGGGTAATCTTATCAATCTACATAGTACTCACGATTCCTCTATCGTTGGAAAATAGACATAAAAGCGATTCCTTATCCGTCATACACATAAAGGCGACAACGTACGCGGAATACAATAATACTCGCTTCCGCGATCCCGTAAAACGAGAGGCAATACAGAGTCTGGCGCCAGGACGAGATAGGACTCGGAAAACCATTAAAATGTGCCTTCAGCTTAGAGGACATTTTACGTTAGATTTCGTTTGACCTCTCAGCTTCGTGCGCTATCTGTTTCAGACTCGCGATTTGCCGTTTAAGCGTTCTTTTTTGTCGCCTAATTGCGTTAAACGTTTCGTTGCAATATTTGAAAATGAATTTTCATTTTGTTATTCGACCGATTGCAGAAACTACGAAAAATATTGTAATACGAGAATCTTCAGGTTTACAATCGAAAAATTAATTTAAATGCAAAATGCAATTATAAAAAAAAAAGAATTATACGATTTCAATTT
>OX465094.1:3711553-3854053 GCA_949987625.1 Chalcis sispes | reverse complement strand
TATTAGCAAGTTTATTAGAGCTTACGTGTACGGGGTTTATGATAATGTTTATCTTGAATTATAATGACGCGACGATACGATAACGAAAATATTTGTTTTGAAATAATTTTCGGTGATTAGCGTAGTGACAATTTTAACGAAAATTAGAATGTGCGACGAATTTTCATCACGGAATAATGATATTTTAATTGCATAAATAAGTTTAAACGAAAAAATACGAGAATTTTCTCTGTAGAAGCTCGTACGTGAAACGTTAATATATGATTTGTTTTTTTTTTTATCGGAACGCTAATTCATCGACTGCGATAACTCTTTTTTATCGTACGAGAAGTATTACAAGTTTAATAATCATAAAAAAAGTCTATATTTTACGAGAGTACGTTTAACAAAAATTAAATTACAAACACAAATCGTCAACATTTAACGTATGTATTACCATAATTATTTATTTCAAAAATTGCAAAAACATCGAGCGTTTGAAATACCCCGGCTATTTAATTATCAGCGCTATTCTTTTTCCACGTCCGTCGTGCGCGCTCGTACGAGAGAAAAACATTCTTCCGCCATTAATTCTCTTCAGTCTTCCGTAACGACACACCGCGTATTCCATAGGTATATGCGAGAAAAAAAATCGACGACAAAGGAAAAAAAGAGAGGGAGAGAGAGAGAGAGAGAGAGAGAGAGAGAGAGAGAGAGAGAGAGAAAAAGAGAGAGAGAGGAAAAAATGCCATCGAACCTTCGATTATTTCGAACTTTGACGTACCGAAACTCGACACGAATAACATTGAGAAAAAAAAAGCTGTTAGCGAGGTAGGTACAAAAAGCGATCGCTCGGAATTTCGTGGACTCGAATTTCCGCGATGTATCAGCTGATTCAAAAGCTGACGCGCCCGTGGAGGGAGAGAAAAGGTGTCGGGATAACAAAACAAAGAGAGAGAGAGAGAGAGAGAGAACAAGAGAGAGAGAGAGAGAGAGCGAGAGAGAGGAAGAGGGAGAGGAAGAGGCACTTCATTATTCGCAGGGATTTTGTGCGCGGGACGCAATGAAAGCTGCGGAAATTTCACACGAGGCGTGTGCGTGCGTGCGACGTTGACGCTATGTGCTATATCGTTTTGCGTTATTGGATTTTTCTTGAGCGCTCGCTCTCTGCGCACTTTTTTTTTTTTTTTTTTTTTCTATTCGCCGACGTCGTACGAAGCACGCGCTCGCGCACGCTTGCTGTACTGTTGAGTAAATTGGAGAAAGAGAGTTTCTCTCTCTCTCTCACTCACTCCTTTTTTTATCTCGCTTTTTATTCGTTGCTGAAGAACAAACTTTGATTGCGTGCGTTGTGATTACTTGACTGTGTGTATTGATTTTGTTGAATTATTTCCTCCTTTTTGTCTAGGCTTTTCTTTTTTTTTTTTTTTTTTTTTTTTTTTTACTTGTCGTTGGTATACGGATGTGTATTAAAAAGATTTCGCGGTATGAATGAACAATACGGTGGAATTTAAGATTTTCATAGTTTGTATTTAATCTCGAGACGATGAAAGCTTCCGTAATAACAAGTTTTCATGGACATGGATGTGGATTGTTTTTATTATGCTCCCACTTTTGATAAATTTGAAAAACGAAAATTATAATAAATAAACCTATGTTTTAACAAAACAAAACAACAAAACCAGCAAACACCAAAAGCTGTAAATTAAAAGATGATCGAGCGTTCAATTGTGAAAAAAAAACTCGATCCAAGCGAAATTCAATATTTCACGCACTTATCATTCTCATATAACGATGTAGAAGAGGATGAAACTCGCAACTAAGACGAAGTATATTATAGAAAAAGAGCAAACTAACGTCTCGGTGTCTATTGGATCAACGGGAGCCGTTATTTTTTCGCACTAGCCAAAGGGCAATACGTTTAAACAGAATAGAGAAGGAATACCAATTCTTGTCCTCCCTCTTTCTCTTTCCCTCTTTCTCTCTCTCTCTCTCTTTCTTTCTCTCTCTCTTTCTCTCTCTTTCTCTTGCGCTCTCTCTCTCGTTCTCTCTCTTACTCTTTCTGAGTTTATGCAGAAGGTAGTGCTAACGCGCGTTATACATACACGATTCATGCTGGAAAATGGAATTTGTTCGGGCTGCCTGTTTGTAGAATAGCTGAAAAAGCCCGAGGACACGTGCACTACCTCTTTCTCCTCTCTGCCACCCTCTCTCTCTCTCCTTTTTCCCCTTTTCTCTCGACGAGTATCGTGTAGCGCGCAGTGTTTGCATTGTGAAAAAGAACGTGAATGGGAGAAGAGAAAGAGAGATAAAGAGAGAGAGAGAGAGAGAGAGAGAGAGAGAGAGAAAAGAATATGCGCACAGCGTGCGCGATCGCTTTAATTGGAGTTACACTCGCTGTCCGACACATCTCGATGGACTGTATTAAACTTTCGAGTTCTGCTCTGCCAAACTCTACGGCAAGATAGAAAAGTATGCGAAGGGAAATTTTTTTCTTTCTAAATATTCGCCGCTATATACCATATTTTATTTTTTTAACTTTTCTCTCTGGGCGAGATTGATTTTTAGATGTATATATAGAGAATTAAATTAATCTGAATATTATTTCGTCTATTTTATTTTGCTCATAATAATAAATTAACGATTTTAAATTATTTTCAAAAATACGCAACATTATTTATTAATACAAAATGAGAAGGATAAATAAACAAAAATTTAATCGAAGTATTTAAAATGAAATTGAAAAAAGCGAACTGGAGAACCTTTATAAACATTAAAATTTACATTTTTTTTTTAATTACGTTACTTTATTTATTAAATTTAATCATGTATTTAATGAATAATTTTATTAATAATTAAAGTATTTAGTATATTGAAGTTTATGTGAATGTAAATTTTTTTACAAAATCAAGTGCCAATTTTAAAAATATTCTTTTTTATTAATAAAACGTAGTAATCGGTGCATAATCAAATCGAAAACTTCAATAAAAAATCAACTTACAAATTTTTTTTTCTTTCATTTATAAAAAAAAAAAAAAATTAAATTGTGATTTTGTTGATTGAAAGTTCGCAGAAAAAAAAAACTTGAGCGTAATAACGCATAATTATATTATAACAAACAAGAAAAATTGATATTTAACCCGTGAATTGAAAAGGTTAAATAAACGGAAATAAATTTT
Source organism: Chalcis sispes (assembly GCA_949987625.1). NCBI lineage: Eukaryota > Metazoa > Arthropoda > Insecta > Hymenoptera > Chalcididae > Chalcis > Chalcis sispes. Next base: position 3,850,895 of record OX465094.1, on the reverse strand, counting down.
ATGAATAAAAGGCGAAATTTACTTATCCGGTGGATACAAAAGGTGCGTGACAACGAGGACTTTCACAATAAACGCAATGAATTTCGCATCCGCTTTTTAAAACGAGCCGTGAGGGTTAATTTTCATCGCTAGCAAAATTGTGTTTACGAGTTCCATGAGCTTTAGCTTCGTTTCTACCATTTGTACGCTGGACTTTCTTTTTCCACTATTATATTTTTTCTTCTTATTCTTAGTTTCTGGTTGATTCTCTCTCTCTCTTTTTTTTTTTTTTTTTTTTTTTTTTTTATTGTTACTGAAACCTCTTTTTCGTACTTACTTTTTTCCTGTGTTTGCTTATATAACGTAGTAAGCTTTATAAGAGAGGGAAGAAAAGGTCAAAGTATATGTATGTATGGATACTTATATGTGCGTCTACGTTTGGGCGCATGCAGTCTGATTGTACAAGCTGGTTCGAGCGATGACAAAGCGAGTGGCGGAATAACGAATTTTCGAGAATTAGTCTTAAAGAAAGGGAAATTTGTCGCGAAGAAAGCGACAAGAGTATCTTGTGATTTAGGAAAAATAGCCCGCGTACGTCGACACAAAGAATTTCGTGCGTGAGTGAGTGAGAGAGAGAGAGAGAAAGAGAGATATTAGCGTGTAATTGGATAGTGGTCTAAAGCGGTGCCCGCGAGCACCGCCGAATTCGCGAATAATAAAAAACTACGAGAAAATCGATTGAAACTCCTCGCAGAGTAGACGTGTCTCAAACGAGCCGGACAAGCCCTCTTTATCTGGCGTCTGATAAATACGATAAGGAGAGAGAATTATTTGTGCGCTTTAACACGTTTAAGTGCCAATCGTGTTGCACGTTTGTTCAAAAATCGCGTTACGCTTTTTATTTCTTTTCTCGCGGCTAAACGATTGTTTGGGATTCGTTAAATGTTATCGTTTTTTTTTTTTTTTTTTTTTTTTTTTTTTGCGGAAGTTTAATTTTTAATAAAAAATTTAATTTTCGATTACTTTTGTTTCCACTCTAATTGGTATGTTCAATTTAATTGTATATCGTGCGCGCAAAAAATAAATTTATTTTTACGTTGAAAAAATATCAAGAATACGCGGAAAAATTAAACATATTTCTAATTCTACCGTGGTAAGCTGAATTTTCGAATGCACTATCCATATATTACATCGTCTTTCGGCATTGTATAAAAGCTTGCGTATTAAACGTGTGCTACTTTTGCGTATTCCAAAAAACTACAAGATAAATGTGGGAGAATGAGAGCCAAGGAATTGGAAGGCGAAATGGAAATTGTAGGCAATAAAATAGAAAAAAGAAAAAAAAAAAAATGAATAAAAAAATAATTTTGTTATTAAATACGATACAACCGCGCGTATTTCTTATTTTTGGTATAAAATTCGATGAAAAATTTTATCCCAATAAGTGAAAATAAAATATTTTGATTACTTTCAGCATCTTTATATAAATTATATTTTTATTTTTTATTATATATTTGTAAACAAACACTTGTCGTAAATTGTTTATTTTTTGCTTAGTGAGTTTATCGTAATTCCGCGCACTTGGGCCTTGAAAGTTTCTGTAATATCTGTAAACGAAACAGCGTCGATAATCGTAAAAAATAAAAAATTTTATGATAATTCGAATTAGATTAAATACCGAAAGAACCTTCATGCAAAATACTATAGCAGAACGGAGGCAAAATACTTTCGCGCTGATTCGAATATTTTCCATCGTTAAAATTTACAAAATAATGACTTAATATATTTTTAAAGAGAAAATGGTTAATAGAAAATAAATAATGAATATAATACTATATTTATCATTTGAAGGTGCACAAAGATGTTGGCATTCGTTTCTTTTAATTTAATTTTCAACACTCCCGGTGCGATATTTACTACTCCCCGGTGAAACAGGCTCGGGCAAGCTTCCAACAATTAATCGAAAATTCTGGATATTCCTTTTTATCGTGAGTTCAAAAAATTCCAAAATGGCCAGACGCTTCGTTGCCGAAACTTCTAAAATAATTAAATATTCTTCGATTCTTTATGAATTTTCAAACCTCTTTTCGTATGCGTGTCGTAAAAGCTATGCGCATTATTCGACAAACAATCGACGTCGTAAACGCGAAACTCTATCGGTTTCAAAAATTGAAAATAAAATTTTTACCGACACGATCGACGATAATAACGTGCGACCGAAATTTCCATTGTCGCGCACCGACGTCATTTTATTCATCACCTCACGGAAAATTGTTTTTTTTTTTCCAACAGCAGCAAATGCAAATGCATAATTTTTTTTTTTCTTTTTTTATTCTTCTTTCCTTGTTTGTCTCTCAGTGGCTTCGAACAGCGCAACGTTTTCTACTCTCGACTCGAGAGTAGCCAAGTCCAATCGAATCGTTCCCGGAGACAAAAAAAAAAAAAAAGAGAGAGAAAAACGCAAAAGAAAGAATAGAAGGAAATACGTAGAATGGTATAATAAAAATAAACGGAAAGGAGAAGAGAGAGGAATATCGGAATAAAATAAAAACGAGAAAGAAAATTCGAAACAAAGACAAGATGAAGGTAAAGGAGTTGATATGATTTTCCTGAAATTAAAGCTATTTTTTCTTTTGTTACGTCGTTAAAGCGCGCGCGGACACGATTTTATGAATTTTATTGTTTCTAGTGTATTGTTGTAAGTTTCAGCGCGCGATAAAATATCGGAAAATTTTCTTTGTTCACGATAAATGATCATTAATAATTTAGCAGATTATATACTCATTATTAATCATGCTCAAGATTTGTTCAAAAAGCGTCGTTGAAACGAAACAACAATCGTCGTTTAACAAAATTGACAAATGACAAATAAAACGTAGATAAAAAAATTTATGTAAGCATCAACACGAATTCATCGAGCGGCACACACCTCGATTAATTCATTTACGTGCGCGCGCACCTGCGACACCTCTGATTAGTTTACTCGGCATAATAATACGTCCCGGGCGCGTTTACATTCGCGCTCGAACTCGCGTGACGTTTCTAAACTCGCGACTCGAAAGAACGAAAAAAAATATAAAGGCGAGAGAGAGAGAGAGAGAGAGAGAAAAAGAAAGGTCCGATATCCCAACGGCGTACGTGATCGGGTGAGTTTGAAAGGAGGCGGACGACCGGTGCGGAAAAGCGTCCGATCCCGAGCACGACGTGATCGGTCGGAGCAAGTGCCTGCATCTTCTCTACTTCGTAGTATACACATACATACTATATATATAAAGCTTTTTCTCTGACAAGCTCGCTCGTGCGTTTTGTTTCCGGAAAAAGGATTTCCGCGATATATCTCGTTGCGAAAGAGAGGAGGAGTAGCGAGCGAGCGAGCTTACGCTCTCTTTTTGCCGCGATCACGCGTCACGAATGCGGAATGAAAGATCGTTCTCGCGTGGACTTTTGCCTGAGGGATTGCGCGCCTCGCATTGCTCGATTCACATGAACTGGAAAGAAGAGAATTGGGGAATTATACGAGAGAGAGAGAGAGGGCGAGAGAGAGAAAGAGACTTATCGAGACGATGTAGCTCGGAAAAGTTTCACGAATGGCCGAAATGCTCCTCTGTGAATGTTTCGACTCGTGAATTTTCAAGGTTGACGATATACTCTTTTGCGTAACACTTTTTGCTTTTGCTTTTTGGAACCTACCTTTTTTTTATTTGAAAAGTTTAAATAACATATATATATATATATATATATATATTGCGCAAATATATTTAAAAAGTTTAAATTAGCTTCTGAAAAAACAATTTATAATTTTTAATACTTTATTTAAGAATTAGATTAGTCAGTATTAAATATATTTCATAATTATACTTACAATTACTCAATATGTCAAAATATGACAAGTCACTTACTCATACAATTAAAAGTTAGCTGAATATTGAAAAAAAATCTCAAGACTTGGTCGCATTCAAGTGAAAAAGTCGAATGAAGGGCCGACACGACATGAACTTCGTGTGATCTAAATACAATTTTACTACCTTTCTTCGTCGCCTTTTCTCTTTTTCTCTTCTTCTTCTTCTTCTTCTTTCTTTTTCTTTTCTTTTTTTTTTCTTCTCTTTTTCATTTCAATCGTTTTGCAAAAGACATCGGCTTAATCTAGCAAAGTGTCGATTCGACATTCAGGCCATAAAAAGACTTTCAACGAAAATGTCAATCGCGTGCTCTGAATTTTTTACAATTTCATTTACGGCGTAAGCAGGTTGTACTTTCGAAGAAAAGAGTACTTTATCGTTAATTGGTCGGATTTTAAAGTTTTGTTTTACATATATATATATATATACATATTTTTTTTTTTTAAATTAAAAATTTACGTCGGAACGCGCATTGTGACTCGTCAAGTTTTGTATTTAAAAAGGATATGGTACCGATAAATTCTTTATTTCTTTGAATGGAAAATTTATTAAACTTTTATCTATGTATATAATTCTTTAATTTAAAACTCATCTCGAAAATTCGGAAAGTTCAGCAAATAGCAATATTGAATAAAATTAGTGGCCTGTTTTATTATTATAAATTTGATAAAACATATGTTATATGAATGAGAAATTTATCCTTATACGATTTACAAGCAATTGCCTCTTGTTCTTTGTCATCGCGAGCATAAAAATTTTCGTTGCAATTTTGATTGCAATCAAAGATAACGTATTGTTAAATGCGATAGCCCCTCAAATGTCCATTAATTTTATTTGACTTTGTCTCTTTTATGCATAAGTATACACTTATCATTTTTATGCTCTCAAAAGATCTTTCGAGAGTCGCCGCTTACTTCATTCGCAAGAGTAACGAACGTTCGGTCATCCATGCGAACTCGAGTGCTATACTCCTGCCTCTTTCTCTTTAATTTTCGTTGTTTTTTTTTTTTTTTTTTTTATATATATATATATATATATTCTTGTTTCCGTCTAATTTTTGAAATTAAAATGCTGAAAGCATTTTTCAAAATTTTCATTTTAATTTATTATAGAAATACTTAGCTTAGAAATGCGTAATTGATAAATTCTTAAAAGTAATGTTCAATAAATTATACGTTTATTTAGTTATTTTTCAATTATTTTTAACCTTAAATTAAGGGACCAAATTACGTAACAATTTTACTTTTGCATTTGACGTTACATCAACTTTAACTTTACAAGCCAGCGATACATTATATCCAAGGCATCAATTGCAAATAGTTAACCGAACCAAAAATAAAGAACGGCGTTTAACTTTACATTTTGCCTGGATGAAATTCCCCATCGCTAATCGACGGCAATATCGATTTTCTCTCTCTCTCTCTCTCTCTCTTTTTCTTTCTCTTTGGGACCTGTCATAAACACGCGTGCGCTCGCGTGTTATCGTTCAGCCAAAATGCTCCGGTGGTCGCTCGTGACCTTTCGAAAACGCAAACTCTCGCCGATCCTTTGATGTTTGTAAATTTTCTTCTTTTTTGCTTACCGACGAGAAAATTTTATACAACGACAAATTCTGCATCGTTTTGATTGCGCGTGAGAAGAAACTGTTTAAAATTAACGCGTAAATTCACGGGAGAAGAAATACTCGTCGTTAAAAAAATTTCCGCTACTATTTTGCTTTAATTTTTTTTCAAATATCCTTTATTATTAAATAAGATTAAGAAACATGTATATGAAAATTGAATCAAATGCTTTCTTTTTTGTTTTCTTATTTCAATTATTTATAAAAGTACTTGAAAAATAATCGCAAATAAACATAAAGGAAAGCCGTATTTAATCCAAAGATCGTACGTTAGTTCTCAATGATACGCCTTTTAACCTCACAACGAAACAGGAAAAGAAATTCGACGTGGAAAAGCAGCTCGTTCACTCTATTAACCTTTGATTAATTGGCGGCGTGGGCGCCATTCGAAAAAATTATAAGCGCCAGTCTTTATATGAATATATAAGCGCGCATTCATCACAAGGAAATTTTCATTCGCGCGTGAATGCGATCCGCGAACTGAATGGTGAAATTCGGTCGTTCGAGAAAAAAAAAAAAAAAAAAAGAAATTCGAGTTCACCTTCTTTACGTATAACTTCATTAATTACATTAATTATATTTATCTATTTCTGCGCACGAAGCGATCGTTAAGGTTGACCGAGACGCAATGTTTTTCCTTTTATCCTTTTTTTCCTTTTGTTGAATTTTTTGCTTTTAATAAAGTTTTTGCTTGATTTTATTCGTAATGATACCCGAAGCAGCGCAATATCGTGAATGCGGTAGTTAGCCGTGCCGTGCAATTTTTGCGGGTGCAATATCGAAGCGCTGTGCTTTACCGGATATATTTTGCTTTTTAGAAAAGCGCACGGGATTCCGGCGGTTTTCTAAAGTGTACTAAAACTACTTAGGATTTCGAGATATTCCGCGTGCGCGGTTGAATAAATTTTTTTTTTTTTTTTTTTTTTTTTTGTAGTTGAGAATCTATGCGTAAAATGCAAATTTTTTTAAAATTATTTCTTTTGAAAATATAATTATGATTATAATTTTTTTTTTTTTCTTGATGTTTGAAAGAGAAAATAAAATTATAATTTTATATTATTTTTATCAACATTTCCTTATGGATTATAAAATAAATTCAAAATGTCAAAATATAATTCCGCAATTTTTATTCGTCGTGCAAGCGAATACCAAAATTTTGTACGTGAAATAATCAATTGCGTGTTGTAAATCGATCGAAACGTACACTAAAATTTTTCAAAATTTACAAACTCTCTATATTGCATTGCAAAATAATGTACGAATAACAAAGCGTCTATTTTCTCCATCCGCACCAATCGATCCTCCGCATTGCAATAGTTGACTGAATCGAAACAAACGAGAAATAAAGAATGATAAAAGAGATGCGAAAGGAGCATGGAAATCGCGTTATCGCAATCTGCGTCTAGCGATCGCAAACTGCCAGACGACGAGGACGGCGACGGCGATGACGTGTGCACGGGAAAACTCGATATCTCGCGCGCATCCGCACGCCCAGGAGATTGGCAGCTCGTTGCATTACCTCATGTAAAGGAAGTTTGCTAAAGCAGTAGTCGTCCTCCTTCCTCCTCGTCCTCGTCTTCTTCGAGATTGTACTTCTGCGCCGATCGGAAGACGCGCTGAGATTGGCGATGACGAAATTGGAAGGAAAACTGTCATTCTGTGATAAGTTGTTTCTGGTTCGCGATTACAATTTGCTTTTAATTTTAATTACGACTATTGTCGTCGATAAAATCGATCGTGGATATTTTTTAATATTAAAATTTATTTTGACTTTACATTTGCATTTGTTAAGAACGTCTCGATTGCGATTAGGTAGTTAATATTTTTGTATATTTTTTACAAAAAAAAAAAAAAAAAAAAAAAAAAAAAAAAAAAAAAAAAAAAAAAACTAGAAATATTTGATAAAAATATCGTATAAGAATAGGATTCAAAATAAAAACGATTTTATACGTTGTACTGTGAGTAGATATCGTTCGATTTAGGTCAGCCGTTTTCTATTCATGACAAAATTGTTATTCCTTTGTTCGGCGATAACCCAAATTTGCAAAATATTATTCCACATAAGAATTGCATATTAAAAATTCATCAAAACTCGACTTTGTTTTCATCCTCGTTCTCTTTGCCTAATTCATTCTTATAACCAATGCAATTTCGAAGCATTTATAACATATATAAACGGTATCTAACATTACCTCGACGATCGTATTTACTTTCCGGGACATCTAAAATCGAGAATCACCGAGGGATAAGGATGGGAAAGGAGTAAAATAAAATAAAGAAGAAAAGCAAGCGAGCGGTAAACGCGAAGGAAAGAGTATAAGAATAAAGGAAAAAAGAAAGGAAAAAAAAGCGGCATACGGGTGGTTACGCGAATTGCATTGCGATGCATCGAGCGATGGCGCGAAAAGAGTAGTCCTTCTCTCTCTTTCTTACTCTCTCATTCTCTCTCTCTCTCTCTCTCTCTCTCTCTCTCAACTCCCTTGAATGCATTTCAAATTGAGCAAATAGAGCAAGAAAATCGAATTGGTTTCAATTGAGAGGCCGATCGTCTAAGTCTCAAATACTTGCGGTTTTCGCTCGTGCTACGATAGAGAGTAGTAACTTCGTCCTTCCTCCGTTACGCTCGTGTTTTTTTCTCTCGTTTTTCCATTCTTCTTCTTCCATTTTCGAAACTGTATAAAATGTACCGGGAATGCTGCCGAGACTCAAAATGAAGAAAGTACTCGCGATACTTACTCTTGATTAAATTGGTAATGAAGGCGAATATAAAATATTGGCCGATGTGTGTTATGTGTACTTTTTTTTTTTTTTTTTTTTTTTTTTTTAATCTGACAAGAAATTAAAGCGGCAGATAGAGTTTTTAATTCGATAGTTCGTTGATGATAATCGTCATTTGAAAAACAAAAAGTCATTCGAAGCTTACCAAATCTTTACGTTAAAATTATTTTATCTCGGTTACAGTTTGCGCTCGCGCTCATGTATAAAAATTCCATAAACGGGTTAATATTTACCGAGACGTGTATAGAAAAGAATCGTAATTGCTTTTGCACTCAACTGGATTAATAAGCGTGAAAAGGGAGATGGAGAGGGAGGGAGGGGGTGGGGAAATAAGAGAGAGGAGCGTGTTTTGAAAATGATATCATTGGAATTCAATTAATGATCGTTCTCGAAATGGCGAGCATTCTTAGTCGAATTAATTCTGGCGTTAATTAAATTTCTCGGTTGGTTGCTCGCGCCGAATATATATCGCATAAAGCCGAACAATATCGCGCGCGCGCGGCAGAAGAAATTAAACGTTATATGGGTGACGCGTATATGCGCAGTTTGATTTTTTTTTTTTTTTTTCGCTGCTACTCTTCTTTTCTTTTTTTTTTTTTAATTCTTTCAATAAATCGTGATTTAATGACGAGCGTATGTATTATTATCGATGTGGAATATAAATATATATGTTTTTTAACTTCAATATTATTATTGATTTTTTTTTAAATATATTTATATTAAAAATAATTATTTTACATTTTTTTAACGATCGAGACAAAAATTACAAAGTATATTAATACTTTTGTAATACTTTATTTTTTATATTGTAGTATGTGTATGCGTTTTTATAAATTAAATAAATCGAAAAAAAAATTTAATTTTAAATAATTTAAGCCGCTTTATTACGTAATTCTATAACAAAGAATAAATATTTCATAAATTATTGAAATAAATATAAATAGTGAAAAAGTATGCTTGTTACATTCCGAATAAATTTATTTGATATTCCCTTGTATTTTCAAAGCATAAAGGATGTTACATAATATTTACAAATATATCGTATACATAAATACGTACGTATATAAAAGTACATATTGACATTTCCGTTAATATCTGTACTTGACCAACGTCTTCGTAACATCGATGTATACGAGCTCGCATCGCTAACCGACGAGAAAGTTATCTCTCTTCCTCTTTTTTTTTTTTTTTTTTTTTTTTTTCAATATTTTCCTTTTCTCCGACGTCAGCAATGCGACACAATTTTCTCGCTTCGGCTTTACAGGCATGTACATGTGCACGCCCGTACTTTTGCGGAAAAACACATACACACACATACGTGCGAAGTCACATACTTAATTGTAAATCGTTATCTATTTTCGTTAATTTTGCGCAGCTCTACTTTTTTCCCTTCCTTCCTTCCCGCCGATCAAACATACGGGATGTATCAACGTGTGCATTTGATCTTTCATATTTATTCACTCGAGATCATCGATATTCTCCGGTAATTTTTTACTCTCATTTCTCTCTTTCCTCGACGCAACTTTATCATACGTTTACTTACACAGAACTCGTGTCCCGTTCGTTGAGATAAATAATTGAAAAGGTTTGCTTAAAAAATAAACAATCGTATAGCTCCTTTAAATTTACGAAGTATCAGCTGTTTACCATATCTTTACCACGTACGCTATTCAGCTCCATAAAAAAAATTTCCATCCTTGAGATTGAAACAAATAATTACAGTGTACCGCCGTAGCTTCATAGCTAACCAAACTCTCTCTCTCTCTCTTTTTCTCTCTTTCTCTTTATCCACGTGGGAGTATTTGCAAGGCTCGAGTAAACGTTTGAAAAGGTCCACTCGCTGTGCCACGCGCGTTCTTCACCTCCCTTTCCCTCATCCTCTTGAACACTTTTCCTATCTCTCGCGGTCGTTTTGCACACTGGCTAAGCGAAGAGAGTGCGAAAGAGAAAATGTCCATTAGAGCTTTAGTTTTACTAGTGTGTACGTATGCATATGTATGTATAGGTGTGGGTGTACGTGATGAAATGAGCAGTAGTCTCTTTCTCTCTCTCTCTCTCTCTCTCTTTCTCTCTGTCTCTCTCTAGCCTTGGCTAAGTGACCAAGTTGAACAACGCGGTTTGACTTCCTTTTAAGTTACCGCTTTAACCCTTTAGAATGAGACAGCGCGAACGAATCGTTTCAAAGAATCTATTCTCACTGTATGCGTATAAGTGTGTGTGCGTGTTTACATGTGCATACGCGCAGGAGAATGCGCATTACGTTGTGGAATTTCGCGTACGGTTTTGTACATAAAATTTTCGATACAGAGAAAATAACATAAAGATTTTAATTGTTTAAAGAATTTACAATGCTTTTAGTATACCAGATTATTTGCATTTTGATATAATGCTTTTAATTTTTTTTATTGGATTATTGTTTTTTTATTCGTTTCACTTTATTGACAATGTAAATAAAATTTATTCGTATGAAATATCTCCGAAAGAGAAAAATTTACGTTTTCATCATATGAATTCGAAATAATAATAGTTCATCTATTTTATTCAATAAATTTTACAAACAAGTCTCATAATTTAATATTAACTTTTACAAAATGATATAAATTCAATTGATTTTTACAAAAGTAACATATATGTATACTTTCTATTTTTAACCAACTTTAATTTTGAATGCAAAATGTAACCCAACGTAAAAATGTGTATATTCCATATTCACAAGTCCATGAAAGCATATTCGCTTTCGTCGCTTTTACGATTCAAAAAATTTTACAGAGCATATTCTCTTCTTCTAAACGATAAACATACAAAAATAATATGAAAAAAAAAATAAATAAATAAATAAAACGAGTAAAAAGTCAGACGCTCTCTCCTTAGGGTCGAAGGTTCGACGTAACGTGAAAGTTTTCACTCCGTACTTTAGATAGGAGTTTCGGTTATGCACTGACGAGGGTTACGTGCCTTTTCAGCTCGACGATCTAGTCCTCGTTTTAATTACGGAAACTCGCTCGACGCGTACGTGATGTCCGTGAAACGTGGAAGAACGAGGGAGAGAACTTTGCGGTTTGACCGAGGGATGGAAGTACGTGAAGTGTCTTTTTTGTTTCGATTTGCGGCTGAATTTTTTTCCTTGGGGGGACGGGGGAGTTCTTCAATGCTCGCTTCATTGTATATATATGCAAACGATGTTAAAATTAACTTTTCAAATGTAAACGAGGCTTTTATAGACAGTTTGATGTTCTTTGTTTGATTGATAAACAAAGTAGCAAAGAAAGCAAATTTAGATTTCAAAGCTAGTTTTTTATTTGAAATGTTTTACGTGAAAATTTAAACGCGAAACAAAATGATAAATTGAATTTAAAATAGATAAGAAGATAAAATAAAAAAAAAAAAAAAAAATTTTTGTATGTATGCATAAAGATGCACATAGGAGCAGCGAAGAAGCACTTACGCTCGCTAATGCAAAATCCTGATAATGAAATTTTTATCAAAAAATAAAGAATAAAAAAAAACAAAGCATACACAAAGTGAAACTAAAAAAAAATAGAAGAAATATCTCATTTCTCCCATTACATTCATACGAATAGTACACACGTGTACTTCCACACCCACATTATACACGCAACAATATACACGATACTTCGATTCGTACACCGGTAGGTAATTTTCTTTATTTCTCCCGTTTTTCCTCACTTTTTTCACCGTCGAGATTCAAAAAAAAAAAAAAAAAAAAAAAAAAAAAATCGAGATACATACAAAGCCAAAGCTAATCTAAAAGCGAGAACGAAGCGGAGGAAAAAAGAAAGAAAGAGGAAAGGATAGGAGAATGATTGGACGCGTCAATTACGCGGGAAAAATATCGGTGATAAAAAGGAAAAGCGCGTCGCGACTCGCCGAGCTAAAAACAACGGTTACTCGACGTGACGCGCTCGCCGACGGAGATACAACAAAGGCACCGCATCCACTTCTCTCCCCACCTCATCCCTTTTCGATCCTCTTTCCTCATCGACGCACATTCATTTATATATATATATATATATATATATATATATATATATATATATATATATATATATATATATATATATATATATATACAAGCGTAAAGTCGAGATTTTTTACAGGATTCGATGTACAATATATATATATATATATATATATATGTATCAAAAGTCTTTCTTACCTTTCGTCTCTTTATTCTCGAGCGATTCTTTGTGCGCGCGGATCCGTGCCCCTCACCCCATATTGTGAATGAAAAGGGAAGTCTTTGATAAAACTGTAAGATGATTAAAATAATTTTGATAAGATTGAGGCTTAACTTCGGATCGATCGGATTTTGTCCTTTGTAATTCTTATTTTAAAATAATAATAAGAACAATTATCAAACTCATGATTTTCTTGTAATTTATAATAACTCGTGAAATATTTATTTAAAACGTCAATGGTATTGTTTTTTGATAATGGAATAAAATAGATATAAAAGTTTATTTTGTTTAAATGATTTTCAAATGTATTTATCGCGATAACGATGGTTAATGTGGAATTTACTTTCTCGTGAAAATATGCATATTTATTTTCGTGATAAATTATTATTTACACTAAATGTAGATTTGATCTTTATGCATCAATGTTTATTTAATCTTCAATATTTTATTTATAATTATGATGCTAACTTATAATGTTATAGATGTAAATAATAACATAAATATTTGCATAAAATAATATTTGCATATATAATTATATAATGTATTATAATACTTAATTATATTACTTAATTACTTGAAACTATAAATTAAATAAATATATTTTTTGTTTTTGTTTTAGGTAAGTACACAATAAAGCAATTTGATATTTAATGTCAAGGAAAAAATGGTCGTAAGTTTTTGAAAAGTTCAACTTTTAATAATTATTATATTTTATAATTAATGATAATTTCGTCATATTATATTTGTTAGGTAAAATCACCCTTATAAAAAGAATATTACGCAATTAACAATACGATTTATAGAAATGTTTAATAACGAACCTGGATGTAATATACACGAGTACATCTAACGAATGTTAGTGCTTTATGGATACGTATAAAAAAATAAAGGGAGAAAGAATAAACAGAAAATATAGCAAGATACAACGATTTGCTATAATTTTTGTACCCACACACACACACACATACACACACAAAGTTGAAGTACATATTGCTAAACGAAAAGCCGATTTTCTCTGGCATCGGTACGATTTTATCGACCGGCAGGAACAGCACGCATTATGGAATTAATCCGGCGAGTGAGCGCAAAATTATTTATCTTGAGTTGAAAATTTATATTACATCGATGGCATTTTAAATTTTGCAACGGTGTTTTTTTTTTCTTCATTATTTTCTTACTTTTGATCATGATAATAATTTTAGTACCCTTATATCTCTACAACTTATAATTTGCTTTAAAAAATGATGCTCTAATACATTTTATGTGAGTCTAGGCTTTTAAAATCCATCAAATTACAAACAAAAATGTATTTTTACTATAGTAACAATACAATGCGCTAAAAAATCATTTCTTATTTTCACAAACTTTTAAAGTCAGCAATAGCCGACAAAAGCTTACCTGTTGTTGTTTTTTTTTTTTTTTTTGTTTTTCTTTCTATAAAATAAAAAGAGATATAAACAAATACGAAAGGCAACGACATTAAAGCAAAAGTAAGATCCCAGCAACTAAGACCATTTACAGAAAGCTAGTAACGCGCTGGTCCAACCTTTCAAACATGAACTTTCTCGCTTTCGTCCGACCGAGCTCGGGCTTTTCCACTTGTCGTCTACGTGTGCTCGCATAATGCGTCGAGGATCTGTGTACGTGTACGCGTGCGTATATGCAAAGACATCGTGAACAAAGCTCGGTAGCTGCCGTTGTTGCTGCTATGCTTATCGCGGAATTAGCGCTCCGTGTGAGGAAAATATATAAAAAAAAAAAAAAAAAAAAAAAAAAAAGAAGAAGAAGACAGACAGCGACGCGTGATAATGTTGACCCTCGCGATTACCATTCCCGGTTTAGCACCTGAAATTTTTTCCCTTTCTTTTCACATCCATGCATGTCATTTTTTTTTTTTTTTTTTTTTTTTTTTTTTTTTTTTTTTTATCATTTGCTCCAACACTTTGTGCAGTTTTCGCGCTTGTACGTAGAATTTTTGCGTTTTACTTTGGAAAACTTTTGCTAATGTTTTACATTCTGTAAATTTATAATTATTTTAGCACGAGTTTCGCGTTAATGATATTGTTTTTCTACTTTTAACGTGAAAACACCTTTGTAACATTAAAGATAAAAAATTATAAAGTTCAACATTGTTCTTCCCCCCATTTTTTTTTATACATAACGCAAACAAAAAAAAAAAATAGAAGACCAAGCAAAACATGTTTAAAAAAGTTTTAATCGTCCTTGCGAAAATTCAAATTCTTGTTAAAGGAGTCGGCTTTAGTTTCTAAACAAATCCTGGCGAAAAATTTAACGTTATAACTAAGGAATTATAAACAACGCGTGGCGTATACACAATTCTTGTAAACAAAAAACAAAATAACGCGCGCATTCAAAGCGAGCCTTTTACAAAAGGTAAAACGTGAAATGAAAAACGTTGTTTACCTGTCAATTCGTCGAAACCGCATTTCTTTACATTAAAAGTAAATATTGAAAATATTGCATTGTCTCGCTGCATCGTTCAAATAGCTTAAATCAAATTCATAAATATGAATTTTTTCTTTTTCAAGCATTCCCGATGTACACTAACTTTTTGATTTATTACTCGTTGTTTATTGCTGCGAATTTATTGAAACTTAATGAATTTTATAAAAATGTATATGAAATGCAAATAATTTGAAAATTTGAGATCAACTAGTTTTTAATGCTTTCGAAAATATCGTTCATTTTTATGAATAACATTTTAAAATGTATCAAACTTTAAGATACATGTTCTTTTGGTGGGTTTTTTCATTGGTTACTTATAAAAAAGGTGTAAATGTTCTACTTTTTTTTTTTTTTATCGATGAAAATAAAATGATACAAAAATTAAAATTATGCTTCTTAACTAATATTACATAACGTTTAAATTTTTTTACTTAAAAACACACTAACTCGAGATAAGCTTAACTAAAAAAAAAAAACGAAATTTCATATTCGTCTTGTCACAAATGGGCAGACAGGCAAAAAAGAAAGAAGAATAACAGTTAGAGAGTAACAGTTAAATCCTTAATAGAATTCGTTCTTGCTCTAAATTAATCAGCACTTGAATATGCTAATGCTCCTATAGCTCCAAGGCATTTCCTTTAAAGCGCGTGAAGAAAAGTTCTCTTTCTTTCTCTCTCGTTCTCTCTCGTTCTCTCGTTTTCTCGCAGCAGTAACAAGCTACGCGCAACTTGCTCTGCAATTAAGTTTCACGTCTAAGCTGCTTTGCTTTGCTCGCGCAAAAGTTGGCGAAACAAAAGCAATCGAAATTAAACAGATAAAAAAATAAATAAATAAATAAATAAATAAAAAGACAACGAAAAAGTCGTCGAGAGTCAAACGAAAGCCTTTACAGAAAAATTTTTTGTAACCTTTGATCAAGCGATTTATTTCCCGGCTATTTTACACCGAGAAAAAAATTCAAAAAAGATGCGGAGAAATTTACACGCCAGAGACAAAGCTTTAAACGACATACGCCTCGTTTTATTTTTCGTTTTACTTTCGTTTTTACTTTTATGTACTAATTTAAAAAATACCGCGTCGTTATCACTGCAGCCAGTTTAGTTTGCACTGTTTTTTATCGATTTTTATCTTTTTATACTTTCCAAATTTTTGTTTTTACGAATTTATCGGAATAATTGAAGTTCATTAAATAAACAATCGCGCATTAGTCGATCTGAATAAATTAACAATGATTTGCATAAACTATGCGATACGTTCGCGGTTTACATCTAGTTATTGATCTAATTATATTCTATATAGATTTATTAAAAATAAAAAAAAAAAAAAAACAAATAATAATAAATTGTCCGTTATATAATTATATATATTTTTAAAAGTAAGCGGTGTTGTTTTTATTTTCCTACATGTTTTCAAAATTCAATAATTTATCGTTACTTAAATACCAAGATATTTATAGTAATTAAAACATTGATTTAGTTTTTGAAAAAAACAAATTTTCATAAAATTTTATTCTATATTTATTTTTCAAATCAAAACATTTCAATAAAACACGTCACATTTTACTAATGCTGTATCTTTTTTTAAACGCGAATTTTATACGAATCACTAGTTATCTTACGTTTAACTCGATGTACCATAAGCGTCTTGCTTATTTTTCATCAAGCAAACGAATTCGCTCGTACGTGATACAATTTTTCGGCAAAGCCGTTTGCTCTTACGCGGCTTAATCACGAAAATTATAAATTATGCGGCCTTTACCTGTGTATTGTAAACGATATATCTTTTATTATCTATATCAGCCGCAGAATTAATGCATAATTAATGATAATTGATTGTTGTTTATTATAATTTGCGATGTAAATTGAAACTTACAAAATGGTTTTCGCGTTTCAAATTTCATACGCGTTAAATTTTTGAATTAATAACACGCTTCAATTGCTTGGCTGTAAATAATGTAAACGCGTAATTAATTAACGTCAATTTTAACGAATGCCTTATTTTTTTATATACTTACATGCGAATTAACTTTATGTATTCAATTCGAAATATATTTTTGACGAATAGTAATAAATATTTATTTAACGCAACGGCGAAGAAAATTAAATTTTTTTTTTTCTTTTTTATACTTTTATAAATAAAAAGATAAAATTAAATGAAATTTCGATAATTAAAAAAATTTCTCTCTCAAACAAAAAGCGTGTCTGACAATCATCGTTAATACACCAGCAGCAGCGTTAAATGAAAAGTTTACGCAAGTGCATAAATACTATCGAGACGCAAACAAACCATCTCCAGTTTCATTTCCGTAATTCTGGCATTAACAATGATATCGTGCATCTCGCCTCTCTCTCCCTCTCTCTCTCTCTCTCTCTCTCTCTCTCTTTTTTCACCTTTCGATCTTTGTTCGCGAATACACACACGTGGCTGCGTCGAACAAACAACGGCGTGAAATCGCAAAGGAATATCGACGCGACATCGTACTTCCCCTCTCCCTTCCCCCCCCCCCCTCTCTTTGCCATTTACTCGATAAGATTTCCCTTTCCCTTTAGTCTGACTAAAAGTGCAACAGACGCGTCGCTCGGTACGTCGGAAAGGATTTCTCGTACACATCCGAACGAGAAATAGACTGGGAGAAAGAGAAAGAGAGCGATAGAGAGAGAGAGAGAGAGAGAGAGAGAAAAAGAGAAAGAAAAACGACGGAAACGCCCAAGTGATAGGAGACTTATATTGAAAAGCTTTGTCGATGCTCTGACTCGTTACGACGAGATACGTCCTCCTGTTGGAAATTGGACTCGCTTCGTTGCGCCCTCGGTTCCACTTTACCTCTCAGCCTCTCTCTCTCTCTCTCTCTTTCTCTCTCTCTCTCTCTCTCTCTCTCTCTCTCTCGATGTCTCTTTTTTTATCTCTGTTTCGTCTCGCTGTATATTTGTAAACGTGTATCTCTTGCATGTGAGAGATGATAAGCGCTTTGTATGGAGCTGGCAAAATGGCTTATATCATTGATATACGGTTAATTGGTACTTCGCGAGAATCGAGACAGAGCTTCCTCCTTCGTTACTTACGACGAAAAATTTTGTATGTTTGCACGACATCTCTTTTGATGCATGCGTTCGAACGTTTACCAATAGAGAATGGATTCTCGCTTGGTTGTGTTCGCTTTTATTTTCTTTGACGAGAAATTGATGTGTATGCGTTTACGTATGTACTCGTATAGTATACACTCGTAGTTTTATCGACAAGAATAACTGCAAACATATTTTATAGCGCTAGTCAAAAAGCTTGTTTCTTATTTTTACATGGGTATGAAGTTTCCAACGTTGGAGTCTAACGAAATTTTTTAAAAACTGTTTTTATTTAAAATTTATATTAATATATTTTTTTAGCCTTATTGTTTTATATCATAACTTAATATTCAGATACGGATTTAAATATAATTTGTACATTTTTAGCAGCTTTATTTAATTGTGAAAAATTATTTCGTTGTACTCTAACGTTGCAAACTTCAGGTCCATATTTTTACCAACAAGGACTAAAACGAAGTTAAACATTTTTCGAAGTATAAATATAGTTTCACATGTTTGCAAACGACGGCAATTTTGCTTAAAAAAATTTTAAACAAAATTTATGCAACTTCAATTGGCAAAATAGAAAAGGAAAAAATTCTCATTTCGATTATTCCGTGTGCACTTATTAGATAATCTTCAATACGCCTATACCTTCGTTAAATATTCTTAATGCCGCTCGTACGCATGTATTAAGCAATGAATTTATAGATTACTACCGTTTCGTCGTCATTCCATAATCTTCAATACACTTCCTATATATGTGAGAAGCTTTTTTCATTTCTTAAATCTTCGTATTCTGAATTCAACATCGGCAGACGTATATATGCATTATCCGAGTTCTATATCTTTCTCTTTCAATGGATTACAGCAGAAAGAAAGAGAGTTAGAGAGAGCTTCCACCATTCTGCGAATTCTTCCACTATGTTTGCTTATGCAGTATTCTCGTAAAGTCATCCTTTCTCTCTTTCGTTTGCTCCGCGTACGCGAAACCCGCTTCGCGATGGGTGCGAGAGCTCGCGGAATTTTATCATACGCGTTTGCATTATTTTCACTTCTTCCTTTTTTTTTTTTTTTTTTTTTTTTTTTTTTTTTTTTTTTTTTGTATCTATTTTAACGGCACGACGAAACATTTCGTTAATGTTAATGTCGCGCATATCCCAACTTCCTCTCACATATCCTGCCGACTTCTCTTCTTGTACGTCTATGAAAATCTTTACCGTTTTCACTCGACTCGACTCAATTCTTCCTTTTTCGCTTTGTTTTCTTTTACTCCTACCTGTCGTTTTGTTTTTCCCTTTTTTTTTTTTTTTTTTTTTGCTCGACGCGCGCGCCCGACAGTTTTAGGTTTGTTTTAATGCATACACCGCAAAACTTTACGCCCACGATATTGCGACTCTGCGAAGTAGATTTTCAAGCTCGAAATTTACAAGGAGGAGGAGATGGAAAAGTGGCTGTCGGGTAATGTAGCGAGTAACTTCAAAACCTGCGTCCCTCTTTTTCTCTCTTTCTCTCTCTCTCTCTCTCTCTCTCTCTCTCTATCTCTCTTGTCTTGCGGTTCTTTTAGTAAGCTGAGCGAGTAAGTGAACGAGAGAGAAAGATAGAGAAGGAAGTGAGCCCGGAAATATGTATGCACTAAGGGCTCTTACCAACATTTGAATTTAATGCTCTTTGAAAAAATGTGTCTCTCGTAAAATGAATGTTGTACATATACATATATTTTATAGCGTCGTTTTCCTTTTTAAATAACATTAATTATTTTATTGTTTAATCAAAGCGTTTTCTTGCAATAAATTATTTAGCTTTGTAAAAATTTAGAAAAAATAAATATTATAGGCCTTGAAAATAACAATACATCTATATCTATGGTGATATATTTGTGTTTAACTACATCTTTAAAGTTAAATGTCGTTTACATCATTTTATTCGCTACTTAAACAGATGTAAAAAAAGGAGAAATCAATATTATCAAAAGTAAGACCAGTCTCACTCGTCTATACTCGACGTTGTAAAAAAGCAAACGGAAAAAGGTAAGGTTAACGGCAGAAGCGGTAAAAAAGTTTAGAATTTCGAACGATTTTTCGAATAATTTAACACCTACTCTCGTCCTACCGGCGAATTTAACCCAAAAACGAAAAACTTGCCCACGGCGCGGCAAGTTAACGAATTCGTATGTAAACGCGTTTTTCCATCGCGCGTCTCTCACCGATGCCGAAGGCAGTTGCAGTGGTAGTAGTAGTCTTCGATTCGTTCGCGGCATGCGAGTCTTGGGGGAAGGGAGGGGGGGGGGGATAATTCGTGCACACGTCGCGATACCGCACATCGGCGTTACGTCGACCTGTACGACGAATTGAGCGACGTTTCTCTATGCATAAATGACGTCCTACTTTTCTTTTCGATCCTTTTTATTTTTTTTTTTTTTTTTGAAACGGTGCAGTTTTTTTCATGTTATGTTTAAGAAATAAACGAAAAAACATCTTTTATATTGTAAAATTTGAAATGTAAACTCGAGCACTTAACTTTTATTGTTTTAATGTAAACAAAACGTGATACCTTTCAAATACTAAATTCTTATGTAAATAGTTTTGATTGATCATAATAAAATTACGTCAAAAATATGAATTAAAATCGCGGCAAACATTTAAATTCGTTGTAAAAAATTTAAATTTAATCAAATTTTATATAGTAATAATCAATTCTTACGGTATACATCATAAAATTCAAAACTTTTACAATTAAAAGCGGTAAAAAAATAAATTATAATCAAACTGACAATTCAATTCTCCATTAAAATGCAGTTTAAAAATAAATCATATTTTAACGTTCTATTATTATTTTTTCTTCTTTAAATTTGCCTCTCAATCATTTTCTAATGAGTTATTTCAACGTGCGCCTCGTTGCATTCGAAGTAAACCAGATTAAATTTATTATTTATTTTATACCCGTGCCGCACTCTCCTCTCCGTGTCAACATTATTTGATGTTTACGAATACAAATTAAATATATATGATGAATAGTGCAGTTCATCGCTTTCATTATTTATTAGTCCGTTCGTCGATGCATCGCAAATATTTGAATAAATAATATAATTCCATACAAAAAAAGAAAAAAAAAAAAAAAAAAAAATTTATCGCGCTAGTTGTTAAATATCTCGACGTTCGATTTATTATCGGAATGATAATAATGTTAAGATCTGGGTTAATTTTTTTTTTTTTTTTTCAAATTTATAACTGTACTTTATTTTTTAATGCACGCGATAAATCGCAGCTCTCGAGAATCGACGCGACGAAAATTCGTCGGATCGTCCGAAGGCGGTTTATACGTCATAAGCAAAATATTTATATATCCTTTCGCGAATATTTATGCCCTACATTTTACATTTATATACGACATGTATCCCTCTTTCTTCGAGTCCCTTTTTTTTTTTATTCTTCGCCCATTGGCACGTAAAATGTTTCTCGTCGTGTAAGAGTTTCCGAAAGTTACAGAAATACTTTGGAAACTTTTATTGTCTCGGCGTGAACTTGGAATGAATAAAAATTCTTTCAACGCTAGAGCTTTACGAGTATATTCACTCGGCGGGTTAACAAATTGTTCGACTTCTTTATAAAATACTCTCTCTCTCTCTCTCTCTCTCTCGCATCGCTGAACAAAATGGAAAATCATGTAAAGCTTAACGTAAAGTTTCGCCGAAATCACTATTCCATGATCTCTTGTATTTATTCCCTTCTCTGCTCTAGGATATCTTGGATATTAAAACTTACTTTTGTGAGATAACAAATATTATTAATCGCATTGAAATATAAATGCATTTGATTTTTTTTATCTATTCATATAAATGTAAATTTTGTTCGTTTCAGAATTTAAATTGCTTATCGCGTGATTTTTTTTTTTTTTTAATATGAACGCAGATAGACTCGTCGAGTAAATTATATTGAATTTAAAAAAAAAAAATATATATACGTATATATAGATTTATATGG
This sequence comes from Chalcis sispes, assembly GCA_949987625.1. Classification (NCBI taxonomy): domain Eukaryota; kingdom Metazoa; phylum Arthropoda; class Insecta; order Hymenoptera; family Chalcididae; genus Chalcis; species Chalcis sispes. Next base: position 3,828,908 of record OX465094.1, on the reverse strand, counting down.
AACAAAAAAGAAACGAAAAATTTCTGATTCATTTTTTTTTTTTTTTATTTCTCTTTGTAACGGCGACTGTACGGAGATTTTCGTATGAACAATAAAATCGTACTTATATTTTTTTTATGACGATCAAAAATCAAAAAATGTAAATACACACGTACAGATAAAAAAAAAAGAAGTGACAAAAAAAAAACAAACTTGTATCTTCAACTTTTACACAAAGAAAAAAAAGGGGGAGAGAGGTAACGTACTCGATCGAGCGTGTACGACGCATTTGCCGAGACGAATTATGCCCAATCGATCAGAAGTAAAAGGGAAGCCTCCGTGGCCGCAACGGTAACTCGTACAAAAACTCTCCCCGTCTCTCTCTCTCTCTCTCTTTCTGTTTCCCATAAAACTCGAGGTATATAAAATCAGTGAAACGTTGAAAGTGTACGAGTACGTAAAGGCATCGGGAGGGGGATGGCCTCCCCCACGAAGGATTATTGCGCTGCGCTCTTTTCTTCCCTTAACATCTTATCTTTTATTTCGGCACCGTTGCTTCCGATGAATTTCCTTCTTTCGCCCTTCTTTTGAGATTTAACCGTATATAGCTTCGTGCGCTCGGAGTAATCGCAAAGTTAAAAAAAAAAAAAAAAAAAAAAAAAAAGGAAACAAAAAAAAACAGCGCGGGCAAAGTTTGCTCAATAAAAAAATGAAGAAAGAAGAAGAAGAAGAAGGAAGGAAAATAAAATTGAATTTTACGCTTCCGTTGGAAATATTATATAAATACGATTGTTTACCAAAGCGAGAGCGTGCATAGTGCCTTTATCGTTGCTACTGTGGCGGACAAAAATTCAATTTTTTTTTTTTCCGTTGGTTTTGCAGCTACTCCACGCTCATCGTTTATAATGAGATGATTTTCCTCTTTTCTTATAAGCTGGACGAAAACAAAAAAAATTTCATCAATTTACCGATTATGAAAATGAAATTTTTACCGATAATTTTATCTGCAATTATCGTTAAATTCTTTGTGAAAATTGCAAAATTTCCAGTATTTTGCTAAAACGTCGGTTCAATTTTTTTAATAATTAATAATGCAGAGAGGACGTTTTTAATTAATTCGCGAAGTACATTTTTACACTTTTGTTTATTAAAATCATTTATCAATATTTTACGCTCAAACGAAATCAAATATAACAGAAAACAGTTAAATACGTAAAATAATTTAAAAAATTCTCTTTCAAACATAATATTATTATTATTATCATTATTAATTAATTATTTCAAAGGGGAAGCAAAGAATGCCCGGTCGAATAATAAGCGATTCATTAAAATTCAAAGCTCATTAAATAAAATACCTCCCTTTTAATCCATAAAAAAAGAAACCACTCGCACCGTCGACTCTCCATAAACTTTCCAACGAAATTTTTCGTCGAGCGACTTCTCGCTGCCAGTCATAAAGAAACAAAAAAAAAAAAAAAAAAAAAAAAGAGAGAAAGAGACCTTCGTCGTTTGTTTTGGAGCTATTTCCCTTACCTTTTCCTTTGCCCCGATTCTTTTTCCTTTTTTCTTTTTATTCTTGATTCTTATGTGGCCATATAATCTCACTTGTAAGGGTAAATGAGTCAAGGGCTGTTTTCGTTAGTGCTCTCGCTTTTATCCTTACTAAGCTGCAAATCGTTCCTTATTTTTTAGTTTTTATTCCTCATCTTTTTGTTCTTTTATTTTTGAAGGATTCGCGGAAAGAAACGCGATCCTTTTAAAAGTTAGTCTGCGTTGTAAAGCCGCTAAAAACTTGTAAGATCGAGGATGAAAGGCATTGTATCGCCTGTACAGATAAAAGTTTTTTTTACCTTTTCATCTGTATTCTACATCCGAACATTGTATAAAATTAATTGCATATCTACGTAAAAATAAATGAAATTTTTTGTATATACTTTGATAAATTTTTCATTGACGCAGACATCGCGATACATTAGTCTTTTATACTTTTACTTTGAACTTTTTAAACCTTATTGCACGTATTAAATATTATTCAGATAACAAAAAATACTATGCACAATAAAGACACATAAATTTCTGGTTTATTTCATTGGACCAAATAAAAGTACGTTCGTAAAAAAAAAAGGAAAGAAAAGAAATGCACGTTTCTTCTCTGCTCTATAAAATCAAGCGAACTCAGATAAAGAATCTCGTCAACCTCGAACGCAAAAAGAGAAAGAGAGACAAAAAAGCGAGCACACGCATTCGCGGCAATATTATTATGCCAATCCGCGAAGCGAAAAAAAGACCATCCGCCAGGGACAGAAAATCCGCGTGACGTACGACGACAATGCCAACCACCGATCCACGCGGTAAAGTAAAAAAGGAAAAAAAAAAAAAAAAAAAAAGAAAAAGAAACAAAAAAGAAAAAAAGAAGGAAAAAAGGAGGCCAACGATTCTCTACGCCCATTACCGAAATCATGCGCAACCGATGAAGAGAAAAAGAACGAATCGCTCGCGTAATAAGGCAAAGTGCACGGGCGACGACGGGACGAGTTTCGACTATAAAGGTATGTGTGTGAGTGTGTACATCTGTATACATAAGCGTAAACGGAATCGAGGCTGTGTAGGTGCGGTACGACTGGTTTAAACGTGACGCGCATATACGCGATATAGTGTACGGATACAGTCGAGTAGTTTTAGAGGGGTTAGCGATCGGATAATGTTTCAAAAAGGGACGAGTAAAGATTCTTTTTTTTTTCTCGTGGAATTAGGTATTGGGTGGCGAATAAGAAGCTCGTTTGATAAAATTTTCTTTTTATTTCATTTTTCAAAACTATAGCTTTATATATGTTATTGTCGGAAAGTTTTAATCTTACCAAAGTTGCGATGATACGAAAAAAAAGAAAAAAAAAAAAACAAAAAAAACAATTAAATATTGTATTGCATAAGAGTGATATTTAAATTTCAAATTTATCTCGCGGATACAACATTCACTCCTATACAATTACAACATCGCACGAATTTGAAATGTACGGCAATTTATCCACCGCCTTCCACGTATACATGTATAAATAACGGACCTCCCGGCTAAGTCAAGTTAATTTCATCCGCCACTTCATAACGTTAGCTCGAATATTTTTAAAGGGTAGAAGGGTGAATGAAGAAAAGGCAAGTAAAAAATAAGTAAGCGATTATGGGCGAATTTACGAGCGTTTCCCGAACAGTCGGTAAATTTTCCTTGAGATAGTGCGCAACCTCCTACCTTCTCCTGCCGTAACGAATGACTTTTCTTTCTATCTTTCTCTCTCTCTCTCTCTCTCTCTCTCTCTCTCTCTCTCTCTCTCTCTCTCTGTATACATACGCGTTTCTAATTTTCCAGTCCCCTTGCTCTATCCTTTTTTTTCTTCTCGTTCATACGCGTAAATTCTCCTCTATCCATGCGTGCGAGTGCATGTATGCGCGTTCTCTTTGTTTTCTTTTGTTTATTTATTTTTAATTTTTTGTCTCTCTCTTTTAGTTTCGTTCGTCCCGTTGCTTCTGTTTACTCTAAACTATATACGTGGACTCTTCGGATCTTCTCTAATTTTTGTTTTATACGCGCATGACCTATGCGCGCACGTGAGTTTTTTGTCCTAGTTTTGGCTTGATTACGCGTATCAGTAGCTTCTTCGTTTTCTCTCTGTTTTTTTACATTTTTTTTCATTTATTTTTTTTTCCTTTATAAATAGAGTTTACCGTTAACGAAACGCCAAATTTGGTAAATAAATACATTGGCTGCATTTTAAATCGATACGTTACTTTACTTTGAACTATTGCAATATTAAAGATTTATTACATATTTTTATTCGTCGGCAAAATAAGGAAACAATTGAAAAAATACGCATTGCGCAAGAAAATAAAATTAATTATTTTGTCCAATTTAATACCTATAAAATCGTTATAATTTTATACTAAAAATTAAAAACTTTTGTGCAATATAAGTTCTACGAAAAAAAAAAAAAAATAACCTTTTCAATATTAATTATACAAATTACGAAAAACATTGCATTTAAAAGCCAAACGTGTTATTGAAAATAGCTGATAAAACACACACACGATAAGATACATGCACACATGGACGCGCGTACAGTGAAGCAGTAACGAAATAAAACTTAAAAAAAAAAGTTTCCAGGTACGAGAAAAGAGCAAATTCCTCGCAAACTTTTCAATTGTACGTATTCCATTTCCATTTACGTATACATGCATATGCACACGTGTATGTAGGATTTAACTTTACATTTTTCCTCTTCTCGTTTCGCATCTTTTCGCGATATTTTTACTTAACGTTTCTCAAATTTATCTTTTTACATCGTTCCTCACCTTCCATCGTGAAAGTTTCTCATTCCCCGCTTTACTTTTTTCTCCTCTTTCGGTCTTGTCCGAGAATTTGCGCAGATCTTCATCCCGCTGAGTTTCTTTCGCTTTTTTCGCTTTTTTTGTTTTTCTTGTCTTGTCCATTTTCACGGCAAGCTTACGCCTCATCTGTTTCTCCTTTTTTTTCTTTTCCTTTCGACTCTTTAGTTCTCTTTTCGGTTTTTTTTTTTCTATCTATCTTTTTTTTTCCTATTATACTTACGGTTTACGTAGGACTTGCAATTGTTAACAAATATTATTATTAACATTAATTTTGATTGCAAGTAAACTGCAAATTTTTCTGCGAATAAATTTAATAGATGTAAATAAAATAAAAAGATTGTAAAATTATATAAGATATGTTAAATTAAACATTAAAAATATTTAAAATACTTCTCGAAAGTTTGCCTAAATGAAATCTGAATTCTTTGAAAAGCCATCTAAATGCGGCAATAATAATACAATCGATAGGACAACTTGAAATAAATCTTCTCGAAATCCTGACATCTCCCTGAAAAATATCTTGAATTGTACTTTTCCTTTCTCATAATTTGTTTTTCTCCAATTTTTCCTCTTATCCCTAGCGAAAGCTATCGTTTCCTGTATCCTCTTTTATTCATCTTATTTTTAATACAATACTTAATAATTTAAAAAATTTCTTCAAGTTTTTATTACTTTAAAGCAATTTAATTATCCGAAGGTGCTTAAACATAATGAAATACATACGCATAGTGAACTTTGGTGAGTAAGTAGTATAATTTGCGATTGAATCGGGCGTACAAATTAGCAACAGATAAAGAGCTCGCCCGTGATTAACTCAGCGCTAGCACGTCGTATACGATTTCAAAAACAAAAAAAAAATAAAAAATTAATCAAAGAAAAAGAACGAATAAAATTTAACCCAAGGAAGAAAATTCGAAGAGAGGAAGAGGGGAGGAAGAAAAAAAATACTCTTCATCCAAGTTCGTCGAACTTTTAAAATTGGAAAAATTCGAAAGTTCGGTTAAATGATGTTTCTCTCTGGCTGATATTATTCTCGAAGCGAAGCAGCTTGGTTTATAAGACGTTACGTCCGGGGTAACCTCGAATCTAATCGGCCAATCACCACAGGAATGAATGATAATCTAAACTGGTGCGCGCAAACGCAATAAAAACTTTCGAGGCGCTAGACGTCATTAATTCCGAGAGCTTCACACTACTGATGAATGTATATAATTTGTATATATATATATATATATATGGAATAATTGATGCGATTAAAAGCTGAACGAAAGTTTCAGTAGCCCATGCAAATCGGATTTAACTAAGTTTTCGTTTCCTTCGAATATAATTCTTCCGTCTTTTATGCTTTTGCAGTATTAATTGATTATTTAATATCTTCATAACGAGCGATTATCGAATCTATCGACTAAAAAAAATGCAGCCGTGATAATCAAATTTATATAAATAAAAACATTTAACAATGAAAGTATAAAGAGGATTATATTATTATTATTATTATTATTTTTTTTTTTTTTTCTAATTATACATACTAAAAAATAAATTGAAACTTGACGCGGATTTAGAAAAACATTCTGAGCGTTATTCAAATTCGTAAATCTCTAAATTCACATGAAAACACGACGCATAAAGTACTGCAAAAAATTCCTCTTTATGCATCCACTTTGCATAAGCAACTGAAAAATAAAAAAAAAAAAAAAACAAAAAAAAAAAATAAAAAAACAAGCTATACGAATTTACTCTCCTTTTTCGCTTACCTTCGCTCCCTTTCTCTCCGTCTCTCTTCAAATAAGTAGGCTATATACAGCGCGTACAATTCATTAGCGAATTTAACGCTCCCGGCCAATTCAACAACCGTGTATACAGTGTCCAAACATGAAAAAAGAGCGAACTGGCAAGCCGAGGATAACATAAAGAGACTACCGAAAAAAAAAAACATATATATAATATACCAAAGCGCGTACACGCCAGTATATACGATATCGTTGAAAGCGCATCCGGAGTGAGTGTAAGAGATAGAAACAAGAGTGGAAGAGAGAGAGAGAGAGAGAGAGAGAGAGAGAGAGAGAGAGAAATAAGCACACGCATTCGCGTACATACACACGAAACTACATACTCGGATCGTAAAATAATTTTTAGCTTCCCTCTATTTCCCTGTATTTTTTCTGGTAGTTAGTAGCTCCGGGCTTCTGTGTTTGATGCCAGTACAGAAAAAAAGAGAGAGAGAGAGAGAGAGAGAGCGAGTTGGAGGCTCGAATGCCAAAATAAAAAGAGAAAGAAAATATGGAAAACGTCCAATTTTCAAAAGGGAAAACGCGCGTCCGAAGCAGTTATTCTCTTTCTTTCTCTCTCTTTCTCTCTCTCTCTCTCTCTCTCTCTCACACTCTCACTCTATCGCGAGCAGCACTCGATCGCGGATGATTATAAAATGGTTCGCCGCTACCGACGACGACGTTATCTCTTTTTATCTCCTTTTTTTTACGCCTAGGAGAGATAAAGAGAAAGCCTGTAATCTGACGCAACTCGAAAAACGCGTCGATTGCTTGATGCGCCGGTAAATTGAATCGAGCTACCAAACGCGTGTAGAAATCTGTTCTTTTTTTTTTTTAATTCTTTTTTTTTCCCCGTTATCTATCTTTTTTTTTTTTTTTTTTTTTTTGACGCTTTTTAAGTGGATTGCTTTACGCGACGCTTGAACGATGCGTTACTTTAACACTTAGTACAAAACAGGCTACTAGCTCTGCCGTTTTTATAAATGCTAGACCATTTAAAAGAATATCATTGAATGTGAAGCTTTATTTGCGTTATTTATTATTTTTCATCCTCGATGTTTTATGATTGTATAAGTTTTAAGTTTCACTTTGTGACGACACTTTTTAACAATATAATTACATCCCTCTTTTAAAATGAAAAAAATTTTGACTCTTGTTATGTCTATCGAAACAGCAACAATAACATCGTTCACAATGCACTTAGAAAAAAGCTTCTTTGATCAATTTAACCTTTCCTCGAAGTTTAATGCGATTAAAAGATCCGGGCCTTATTTTCTCTTTTTTCTTCTTCCCCTCCATTTTTGTTTGTTTTTTTTTTTTTTTTTTTTTTTTTTTTTTTTTTTTCATATACACTTCTCTCTTAAAATTATTCCACCGCATAACGAAATTAATCTTAAAAAGCCGTGAAAAACAGTCAACGGAAAAAGAGTGTTGAAGAAAAACGGAGAGAACGAGGGAGAAGGTGTAGAGAAAAACTACGGGGGAGAAAAAGTAAGAGAAAGAGGCAAAAATAAAAAAAAAAAATAAAAAAAAAACACGAGCTTGTAAAAAACGTTACGAGTGGCAGTTTTGCCGGTAAGTACGCAATTTCCGCGTACGGCGCGCGTCTATACCGAAGCCGACAGGAATCTGAAGCTTATATTATGTTTGACGCGCTACGTAAGTATAAATGTAGGGAGAGGGATAAAAAGAGAGAGGAAAAGAAAGAGAGCTTTCGCGGCCAACACTCGCCGAGAATAAACCGCGTAATTTCCGGACAATTTGTATCTACGCGGAAAACGCACGGCATAACTACTGTTTTCTTCTACTTCGTCGCGGCGTTATCTTTCTTTTTTTTTTCTTTCACCCTTTCTTTTCTTTTACTTTACCGTGGCTGCTCGCGAACACATGAAATAAATCCGAGCAAACCTCGAAAAAGCGCCGTGAAATGCGTTTTGCGTTTGAGCGAAACCAATTTTTTTTTTTTTTTTTTTTTTTTTTTTTTTTACAAACTGCTCGAATCTGAATTATCTGGCAACCGGTTGAATTTTTAAATTGATGGGCTATTCTTGAATTGTCCGACACTTTTGTCATTGGCTTTTAATAAAAATTATCGGTTTATTGCTCATTTATGGAATTATAGAAATTCGATATGATTTTTCAACAATGTGTATATTGCTTTCTATTGAATTCTTGGAAAAGCAAACAATGGAGTTGTCGATACTTTATTTTCAATAATTTATGAATAACATTCTAGAAATCGCACACATTTTTCAATTTATCGAATACTACATTTCAGAGCTTTAAGGTATCTTATTTTATTAAACATATTGAAATGTTTCGAAAAAATAATTAAATATTGAAATCACAATATTTTCTGTACGTTATTATTTTATATGTATATTAAAAATTTTACAATTCTCTTTTCTTTTCTTTTTTTTTTTTTTTATGATAAATCTTTTAATAAAAATCGTTTAACGTTTAACGTAATTGAGCATGAAACTGAAAATATTTTGAACGCGTCACCGTTGCGCATTCGCGCAACAATCGCCTTAAAACTTTATAATTATTTTCTCAAAATTTTAAAGCTCAGATTCATGAAGCCGCGATAAGACAAGCTTTTTGACAAAGCCGTTTTGCGCGCCGAACGCAATTAATCCTCGTCGCGAGCATTTGCATTTTGAATAATATAAAAAAAAAAAAAAAAAAAATACTCTATCCTTTTTCCAACTTTATCCTTTCAAATCCATTTCCCTTTGGCATCTCGAGACGAGTCCTAGCGAGATTATTAATCGGCGAACGAGTGAGAGATGCTCGATTTATCATAAGCTATAAATCGCTTGTATAAAGGCCGATAAAGAATGAGAAGAAGAAGAAGAAGAGGTAGCAAAGTCTACCGCTCGGATGTTCCCGTGTAAGCCAAAGATAACGATGAGGTCTTAGACAAGACAAATTTCGTAAGTAAGGAACTTTCCGAGAAAGCGAGCCGAGGTATAACGAAACGAGCCGTGAACGCGATAAGGTCTCCCGCTGCAGATTCTCCTCGTCAATTTTCATAAACGACTTTTGCCGCTCGCTTTGAAAACAATTACCAAAAGCGTCAACGAGTAGGAGGAAATAAATTTTTTTTTTTTTTAAATTATTTACTTTATCGACGGGTTTTTACGTTTATCGATAGACACGATACCTATAAGAAAATTTCGTCTCTCGGGTATTTTTTTTTAATTTTGAATCGATGAAATATCCTTTAATTCCCAGGGTTATTATCAAAACTTTTACATTACGAATGTGGTATTTCAAATTGAGCGATATATTACGTTACATTGTATCAACTACTTAACCCACTTACGCGATACAGCGATAGAGAAACGAGCTCGTTCCACATACACATATACATATATTTGAAATACATTATTTTTTCTTATCTTTACGATTATGCACATGCTTGTGATTTGGTTTTTTTTTTTTTTTTTTTTTTTTTATTTTACAGTTATTTTATTAAGAGGGTTTACGGATTCTCGCTCGATAAGCCGTAGCTGGAATTTTTAATCATACGTGTTTGGATTAAACAAATTTTACTATGATAAAAGGATTATAATTTTCATTATACTGCGAGATTGTAAACAAAATGTATACGTAAAATTATGTCACGAGTACGTTGATAATTTTTATTATTTTAAGAACCATTTATATTTCAGCGTTTACGAACCAAAATAAAAGAAAGTTTTCCAAAATATTTCATCCGACGTTTTAACGAAAAAAACAAAAGAAAGAAAGAAAGAAAGAAAAAAAAAATACTCAATCTTTTTCTATTCATGCTCGTTTTTTCAAATTTTAAAAACATTGTAAGCCATTGTATTGGTTAAAATAGCAGATTAATTGTTTTTTCTTTTTCTCGTGAATCGATGCAACTTTTTTTTTTTTTTAAATCAACCAACTGCAAAAAAAAAGTGAAAAAAAGTTAATAAAAAAAGCTTGTAAAAATATTTCAATTTCGTGTAAATGTTAAAGTAATTCGATTTTACCACAATACATCTATTTTAACGTAAAACAGCTTATTATGAAATTGAAAAAAATGAGAAGACCCAAAACGCGTTGAAATAAAAATTTTATATTTTTGTTAAATAGTTTTTAAGCATTTATAGCAATATTTTTTTTTTTTAACTAATCATGAAATTTCAGGCCTAAAATTCCAGGCTTAAGTAAAACAAGTCGCATTATAAATTATTCCCCCGATAAAATAAAATGTAGACATATAAGTTGCATAAAATCATCCCCACGCTTTGCCGGTTAATAAAAGACCGCAAGTTAGTCCGAATTTCCAAGACAGTAATTTGACTGGAATTGATAGTAGCGTAAAATTATTAGACTTTATATACGGTCAGAAGGAACCGGCAATTAAAGTCGAGCCAAGCTCGAGATTACGTTTGACTTAAGTCCGATCGTTAAACGAGCGTCTCGTAAAAAGAGACGAGCAAGTGGGAGAACGAAAGGGGAATTCGTAAGGAAAATTCTCCGTGTTATTTAACAAAAGAAAATTCGAATCGTCGATCTTCGTTCTCCTACCCGTGTACGTGTGTATAACGTTAAAAGGAATGGCGGAAAGGATTTTAGCGAGTTTTGGCCTACTTATTACCCAATAAATTAGAGCTCGGCCTCCCCCAACTTCTCCCCTCACCACAACCGGATGAACGTGTAAGCTCCTTTTTGTCGCGCGGCGCTTTCATTCCCATTAGTGAGACTTTGCGAGGATTTAAATTTCAAAGTACGATATTTTTCGTTTATAATTGTTAGTTGAAATTTTTAAAATTTTTTGAAAAATATAACGGTTATTTTATTTTTTTTTTTTTTTCACGTTTATTTTTGCATTATAATCGTAAATTTTTCTTTCAAATTTTATGTTATCATATTATGTAATATATTGCATAATATTCGTTAAACCGAGATAATACTTTTTCTATTATTTTTATTTTTTTTCTTTCGAGCCGCTCAATTTTTGTGATAATTTAAATTCAAATTGGGTACTTTACGAATTACTTTATCGGTTTAATGGAAATTCTATTCAACTCTGAAAAATTTAGAAAGGTTATAAGAAAAAAAAACTAATTCTCTTTTGTAATACGTAGAGTACTGTTACGAGTTTCAAATTTTATTCCTTTTTTTCTCGAATACATACAGGAAAATTTAATCCTTAAACGAAAAAAAATTGATCAATTTAACAAATAATTCTCGAAAACGGAAACCTCTAAGAACAACGAAAGATAAAAAATATTGCTCTTACCATTAGCGTAACCTTTAAGATACCAATAAATCGAGGTACATAGTCGACACCGAATTAATGTTTTTTTTTCCCGCACATACATGGCAAAAGCCGAATCGGCTGTAACGATAGAAATGGAAATCGCGCTGCATCTATTATGAGAGAGAGAGAGAGAGAGAGCCAAGTGAACATGTACTCGAGTAACAAGGGAGAGAAAAAGAGAGAGAGAGAGAAAGAACAACCATCCGTCTCTTGTACTCCTTCTTCTTCCGCTTCTTATCTACTCGAGGGGAGAGAAATGGGAGAGCGAAAGATGGCCTTAATTAAGGAGAAAGAGTGGGATGTATCTCTCGTCGGTGAACGTAACGCGCTGCACTTTTCCGCTTATTGATCGGTACGATTAATTAGAAAAGAAAAGAGGGCTAAGCGCGAGCGTTATCTTTCTTTCTTTCTTTCTTTTTTTTTTTTTTTTTTTTTTTTTTTATTTTACTTTTCGATCCGCCTAGAGAATGGAATTTCAAACCTGTGTACTTAATGATAGTCGTTTATTGGTAAATTTGTTTTACCGTATGGAATGAGATTTTTAAATTGAGATAGGGAAAAGAGGGTAAGGCGGATGACAAATTTTTTAATTTAATTTTAACGAAGCAGTTTTTTAAAGGATGAGAAAGTATATTCGACTATAGCTTAATTTATATTTGCCTTGAATTTTATACTTCGATTCAATTTATATATCTCTCGCTAAGATTGAATCGGTTGAACTTTTAACCTTTTTGAAATATTACATTTACTTGACAAATATTTTTATTTTCAAATCTTGATTTATATTGTATATGTACAATAAAAATGTATAACGTAATAGATACGACCAAACATCGAATCCATTTTAACAAATATTCTGCGAAAAGGGAATTTTCACCAAAAAATAAATCAACCTTCTGCTGCATCGCTTTATTTACGATATGTTTTAAATTTTGAAACGATCTACCCAAATGCTATTCCTTTTTTTTCATTTACGTAAAATCTATACACTACGAAGTAAAAAAAAAAAAAAAAAAAAAAAAGAAAACGAAAAGAAGAAAATAACAACTCGAAAAATTTTTCAAAACCATACGCTTCTTTCAATTTTCAATCCTAACTAGTCCTTCTATCTTGTTTTTTTTCTATACACATGTGATAAGCGAGCAATCGATATCTCAACCAACTCAAAAGCCGATAAAAATCGAAGCTTTTTGCAATCGACTCCGTTTTTTAAGTACTCGCGTGCTTCTATTTCGCATACAAAAAGAGAGAGGTAAATAGGTAAAGAGAGAGAGAGAGAGAGACACGCGCCGGATAGGCGCATTGTTCTCCGGGGTTCGTTTTTGCCGAGAGCGGGAACAGAGCGCGAAAAGCTACGCGCATTTCGCCAAGATTGCGATCCATATTTCAAAGGCAACCGCTTCTACCTCACCCTTCGTCGGAACCGAAGCCAACGAATTTTCTCCACTGCCGCTACTGCTGTCGTTGCCGCCGCTGCTGCTGCTGCTGCTGCTACCGCCGCCGCTCGCCTGTCCGTGTCGCACGGGTAAATTCACTTTTTTTTTCTTCTTCTCCTCGCCTTCCTTTCCCTCGACTTCTTTCTTTCTCCCGGGCTCTCGCGTTTTCTCTCATTCCCGACGCCGCTCGCTCGCTGTGTAAAGGATGCGTAAAGTGCGAGATGCTTCTGTATATGTGTGTGTATGTAGGTAGGTATAGTTTATGCGTTCCGGAAATTTCGCGCGGAGTGTTAAGTTCCGCGCTAGCTCGCGCATTCTCTCTCTCTCTATAAGATACGAGAATTTTAATTTTTAAAATGCAGGACTTCGAAATTTCAGCCTCGCTTTCCTTTGGAATTTCTTTGAATGGTAACTTTATCGTTCGCAAATATCATGTGTTTCATAACGGGATAGAATTTTTACGTTATACTTGGTAATTGAATTTCTTTATCAAAAATTTTTTTTTATAATAAAATTGAATAAAAAACTTGTCTTTGATATCTTTTATAAAAATATATAATATTATGTATAATCATTGTAATAAAATAAGAAAATATATTAAGAAGCCTTAACAAAAAAAAAAAAAAAAAATAAACGTATGAAAATAAACGATTGAGGCTGCGCTCAAGCAGTCCATTATTTTTAGAAAAGAAATAACGAGCGATAATTTTTCATTAAAAAAATTTTTCTCAGTCTGGAGTATTAAGGGGGCAGAATCCGAGAGCAGAGCTATCGATTTTACAGGCGCGACAGAAAGAAAAAAAAAAAAAAAAAAAAAACCACGGTGATTCAATATTAGCGTATAATACGCGTAATGACGACGAGTTACGAGGTTACTTCCAAAGTCGAAAAGCTCATCTTCGCCGCGACGAAGCGAGTAGCACGCGAGTTTGTCGTTGAATTTATGAAGAAAAGAAAAATGGAGACGCGAAGAGCAATAACTCGGCAAACAACTGAAACTTATCTGATGCGATGCGCAATTTGCGGGAAAATTTTGTTGCGCGCGTGCGAGGCAAATTGAATTTTTCATTTGGCGACCATTTACCGAACGTTTGACGTTTATTAATCTTGAAATGAAAATGTATTATGAACATTTTTTTCAAATAAACCAAAGAAAAATTAATAAAAAAATTAATTACGATGATAACGTAATAAATTTTAAAAATAAAGTAAATTATCAAGGAATTGAATAAGTGTGAAAATGTAGATTGAAAAATTTTTTCGAAATTCAATTATTTAAATTCCTTTTTACATCGATGATATACATATATATATATATATATATATATATATATATATATATATATATATATATATATATAATATATCGCGTAACGTTCAACAACGGTTCGTGCGGAATTCTTTTAATCCTTTAAACAATAAAATAAACAAACATAGCATAAATCTCTAATCCAACGTTTCAGTACAACGGCCGTATATCATCCATTTTACATGCAGCTCTGTGCCAAAATTCTTAAGTTTCCATCTTTGTATATATGTAGGTGCGTGTATGTACGCGTGTGTATGTGCGTATAAAGAGTGAAGGTAGGGGTCGCTTGAAGCTTAAAGGACAAAATTTTCCCCGTTGACGTTTGTCGAGCGCGCGAGCGGCGGGGAGTCAACGGCGAGTCACGAAATTCTCTTACGTATAAGACAAAGCTACTTTAAATATTCCATTCCCCTGCCTCTTTCCCCTTGAATTTTCATGGCGGCTCCTCGCGAACAATGCATAATTCAATGCGGTAAAACGTCAGCGCGAGAGACGCGTGTAACTCCTTCCTCGTCCCTTCCTTTTCCTCCTCCTCGTCTCATCTTGTCGTTCGCTCTTGTCGACGAGCTTTGTTCATTTATCCTCGTCGAGGACTAACTTTTTATTCTTCTTCGTCTCGTTCTTTTTTTCTTTGCTAATTTTTTTTCGTTTTTTTTTTTTTTTTTTGTATTTTTGTGTTTTTGTATTTTTTTTATTTTTTTATTCTTCAAGAAGTACAAGAAAACGTTGTTTAAAAAGTTTACCCGTTAATTATCGGCTTTTACAAACTTTACTCCGAATAATTTTTTATTCAATTGGCATTACATAAAAAATCTAGCAGATTTAACTTCATTCATAATAAAATCAAATAAACTTTGTATAAGTCACAAGTATTTTTCTTATTTTTCAAGAGAAAAAAGAAGAGAAAAAAAAGAAAAGGACGGAAACTGTTCACAGCGAGAGAAGTCGAAAGCATCGTAAAACATATCTCAGACGACTGGTGCACCCCAAAAATAACGGCAAGAAACGAACGACACGAGAGAAAATTTCGGTGCGGTCGCGGTCTTTCATTAGCGCGAGCGCCACCCGAAAATTGAACCAAGTCGCGCGCGCGCGCGCGAACAAACTATCGCGAACTAACCAACGACGTCGGCCATTTTTACGAGGAGCTTAAGTGCAGAATAGCTCGCTCGCTCTTTTCTTCGATAAGACAAAGCCGGAAATTTATTTTCCTTCGTACGTCGTCGTGCCTCTGGCGTAGAAGAGTCCGAGGAAAAAAAACAACGCGCTGGGAGTGAGAGAATGAGAGAGAGAAAGAGAGAGAGAGAGAGAGAAAGACAGAAAAAACTAAAAAACGTAAATTACACGCGGTAATTTGTGACTTTTTCTCGCGAGCTTTCATTCATTCTCTCTTTCCCTTTCTCTTTAACGCTAATTATATATATATGAGGTCAAGAGTGACGTGAGCATGATAAATCGACTTTTAATTTCTGCCGTCGTAAAGTAGTCCGTTTGCCGTGGGGTCTTAAACGATTCGTTTTGATTTAACATTAATTATACCGTTTATCCCCATTTTCTCCGGCAGAATCTCATAAAATTTATTCGTTGAAAAATAAAGATAACATTATTAATAAAATTCATATCGTTAAATACAGATAAATATACTCACGACTCCTTTTAAATTATATTTTATATAATTATATATTTATACCATTTATACGATTTTTAAAGTAGATTCTAGCAGTACAATTTACGTTTCGAAAAGTACAATGCTGCACGAAAAATAAAGGAAGAAAATAAGAGTTTCCGGAAATAACAGATTACCTTTGATCATTTTCATATACAATAAAATGTTATAGAAATCGTTAAAAGTGATTATTCCATATAAACCATTTTGGATATTCAATAAAAAGCTTGGCTTTTAGTTTCCGCATGATTATTTAAGCTCATAAGCCTTTTTTTTTTCCTTTTTCCTTTGTTTCATTCATTACAACTTTATTACAAACCGTTGCTTTCGAGTTTAAAAAAAAAAAAATAATAAAAGAAAACATATATCTTAATATGGCGTACAATAAAGTTTAAACATTTAGTTAAATGTTTGAGTGTCGTTAATTATGGTGCGATTTATACTTAATTATTTGAATTTTCAATCGAGTGCTTTAATTGCATTCTTCGATCACGTCTTCTTTTTCAACAATTGGTTGAGTACAAAGACAAACGTTCTGATGGATGTTGAAATAAATAAATTATGTATTTGTAATGATTCTTTTTGGATAGATATTAGTCGCAGAATTCTTAATTAAAACGTTTACCGACGATTTGTTTACCATGAGGTACGAAAAATTTTTCTTAAAAAAGAAAAATGAATCGTTAAATAACGTAAAGCTCAATTGTTATCGTCGATTATCGTAACTGTACGACTATATAGCGACGTACATTATTAAATCGCTACCTTCATCCGACATAAAGTATATCGATAATTAACTAAGGTAAATCCCAAAGTCGACAAAAAGTTTACGATGAATCGTCAACTCGAGGATAACCTAATTCATAATACTTCCATCGTTGGTACGCGCGCGCGCGCACGCAAGGATAAAAAAGGAAAGAGCGCAGCGTTAAATCTCGACGCTCCAGTTAGAAAATATATACACATACATATATACTGTGTATGTATGTATGTATATATATATATATATATATATATATATATATATATATATATATATATATATATATATATATATACAGGCATCTCTCGACAAAACCGATCGATCAATCTCTTCTCTCTCCCGCGCTAACAAAACGTAACGTTACCCGGCGAACTTTGCAAGCTAGCGCATATCTCCCTCTCTCTTCTCTCGAAGCGACCGCTGACCCATTTTACTACGTTGCACCAACAACCATCGGCGACTCTTTCTCTTTACGTTTACTTTTTCTTTCTTCCTTTTTCATTTTTTTTTTTTTCGCTTTCGCTTTTTTCCTTTTTCACGCGCGCGCGCGCGCGCGGCATATTCTTTGTCTTTTCTCAAGAGGACGAACTCACCTGTCTACTTAAGGTGTCGACTAAGAAGAGAAAGCTACCGCTGCATTTCTTTTTTTACTCTTTGCTTTTTGTACGTTTTTTTTTCTTCTTTGTTTTTTTTTTTCGATTTCGTACACACCCTCGCGAGCGATGCGAATGAAGAATGTTATTTTCTTACTTTTTTTTTTTTTTTTTGTTTTTTTTTTTGCTTTTGCTTTATAAACATGTATAGAGGAAGAGATCGAGATAATTGTATGGATTTTGATGGATTGTTTATTGCTAGAGAGAGGGAGAGGGGAAGAGGGTAAGATGAAGAAATGGGTTTTTATCGGAAGAATATCGCAGTTGCATCGCGAGAGACACCGTCGTCCTGCTTTTTTTTCCTTTTTTTAGCCCCCAGTTGTTTGTTTTCTGATAGTTGAAAAGAAGGGAGAGATATTGTTCTGCGTAATTTATGGAACGCGTCCCTATTGTTCGACTTGGTTAGAAAAGTTTGTCAATTATTGTCGATTCTTGATTCTCTTTTGTATTCTTGTTGCATCTACTGTGTTCTCGATATTGTTTACGTAAGTAATTGCACAGAAATTGCTTTCTTTATGTCGATAAAAATTGCGGTACATTTATTATTATTATTTCTTTTTATACTAATTTTAAAAAATGTTTCTATTTAATACTTATTGGAAAATTTTTAACTTGCTATTTGTAGTTATAAAAACAGTTTTTCAATTTATAATGGAAAAAATAATTAATTTTTTAAATTAATATTCGTTTCACATACCTTACGTAACCTGAAAATACATTAATTTTCGTAGATGGAACAAATAATAAAAAAAGTTGTACCAACAAACGTTAACTTTTATTATTGCCTTTATAGTTTAAACTCGCGTAACCAAAAAAAAAAAAATTAAAATTAAAATTAAAAAGTAAACTCAAATCAATGTATTTCGACAACACGGCCGCAAAAAGAGGTAAATGAAGAAAAATTTCGAGCACAACAAACGACAACGTACCCAACGAGTGTATAACAGCCGACTTTAGCAACGCTACACCTGCGAATTCCCTTAATTAACTCTGTTACCAAGTCGTCGACGTCGACAACGCCGTCTCCGTAGAGCAACGGCGGTATAGCAGAAGAGAACAAAAGAGAGAGAGAGAGAGAGAGAGAGAGAGAAACGAGTCACGTGTAATTCATCCCAATTGAAAGTTACCGTAGCTGCGTGTACCTCGCGCAAACGTGTGCGTATAATGTGTGTATGTGTATGCACACAGAACCTCCTTCCATTCGCGATGTGCCGAGCCAGTCGGTAAAATAGCTTCGCGACGCACTTTAACCCAAGTAGCAAACGTACATCTCCTCTGTTCTTCTTCCTCGTCCCATTCCCCTTTCTCGAAGATAATCGTACGGCACACACGTACACGTACACACACACACACACACACACGTGCGCGCGCGCGCGCGTGAGCAGCTGCAAGTCTCTCGTTTGATCAATCAGGAAACCGACAACGTTTCAGCCGCCGGTTTACCTTTCTCTACGTCTCACCGAGTGAGAAGTGCCGCGCGCCTCCTTACTTGGCAAACATTTCGTCCGATTCGGGCTTGGAGGATTCTCGTTCCATCTACCCTTTATCTTCCTATCGGCCCTAACGACAAACAAGAGAATTCTATCGCTTTCTCGACTTGAATGCGTGCGAGGTAAGCAACGGCGCACGTAGGCTTTAGCTTGTTCAACTATTTTATTTTTGTTTGTTTTTTTTTTTTTTTTTTTTTTTTTATTCATTTTTAGTAACCCTTGGGCTTGTTTTTGTTTTAAGCATATGAATAAACAATAAAATAAACAACAATTTTTAATAAATAACAAACTTTTATTTTAATAAATAAAATAAAAAGTTTCTTTTTTCTTAATTAAAGCATTTGCGTAATTAGGACATATAACGTTCATTATATATTCCTTTGATGATGCTAATGGTGATAATAGTCAAGAATTAAATTACAATGTTCTATTTTGCTGATTCAGATAAAATATATATGTATATATGCATGCGGCGAACAAATGCATGTCAAATTTACAGGATAAATGCTCGTAAATTCTAAAATAAATCACTATTTAACAACGTTTTCCAATTGTTTTGCAATATTATTAATGTATACACGTTTGACGAAAATATTATTGCGAGAATAGAGCAAAAAATAAAAAAAGCGCCAACTACTATCGAAAGAAAACTAACAGGGGAGGGGGGGAGGAGAAAGAGAAAAACAATATCACCGTAAATACCAATTTAAAAGTTACGAAGCAATAAAAAAAATGGCGAAAGAGCTACTGATTAAAAAAAGAAATAAATAAACACGGGAATAAAAAGAGAAAAATACGTGTAATCCGAAAAAAATGACCGATACCAACCGATCGTAAAAAAAAAAATATAGCCCGAGCGAGAGAGAACGAGTACAAAGAACGAGCGAGTGATAGGGAAAAAGAAGTTTTCTAAAGGCCCCGAGAGGCTGCGGAACTTTAGCGGCGAGAATTGCGCACACCGACGACGAGAATAAGAGGGAGAAAGAGAGGGAAGAAGGAGGGTTAAATGCTGACGAGCAAAGACCTACCGCCTAAGTGAAATGACTAAGGTTTCTCGGTTGAGCTAACTTTATACTCGCGAGAATAGGGGGAGGAGGTCGAAGAAGAGGAACGGGAAGCTTTAATTAAAAGACGCTCATAATAGAAGACCTGCGCGTAAAAAATAAAGGAGAGAGAAATAGTCACGCAATCTTAATTGTCGGTGTAGTTGCGACTGTCTCTCTCTCTCTCTCTCTCTCTCTCTCGCGTGAGACACGTGGACGGACTTGATTTTGAATGGTAAACGGAAATAATTTTAAATGATGAAAAATTTAATTGAAAATTTTGCTTATCGTGTATATATATAAATTTTTTTTTTTACTGATTGATGTAATTAAGAGTTTTTTAAGGTATGCTTCAGTAATTTAAACGTAGCTTTAGTCAGCCTTAAAAGTAAACCTTTCTTTCATACAGGAATTTGAATTTATTTAGATGAAATATTCAAAAAGTAACCAATATAAAATACTTTTATGATGTATTGAAAAATATGTAAAGCTGAAATTTTACACGAAATTTCTTTGTTTTCATTAACTGCAAGAAAACAAAAAGAAAGAAAAAAAAAAATACACGATATTAGATAGATTCATAGGTACTAAATCTGTCAAAATGATATATTTATTACTCGCGCCGGTTTTAAAGTAAAGTAAAACTACAATGAAAAACCCGACGACTTATCTAATTAAAGAAAAAGTTGCGCGAGAGTGCAACTAAGTAAGAGAAGAGGGGGGAGAGAGAGAGAGAGAGAGAGAAAGCGAACAGTCAAAAAGCGACGAATAAACCAAGACAGTTTCGACATGTATATCTATGACTGTGCGTATTCCGTAAGTCCATTCGAACTCATTCCTTGGTAATTCATCCAACGTATCTTTCGGCAACGGTGTACCGAAAACTTTCCACTACCAACACCCTCTCTTTCTTTTGCATCGCGTTGCAAAGAGTAAAAAAAAAAAAAAAAAAAACGAGGGAAACAAAAAAAAGAGCAAAAAAGGTAGAGAAGGAAGTAAAAAAAGAGGAGAGAGAGAGAGAGGGTAAAGAAGAAAACCCAACTGGTTAAGTATTATCATCACGACCACTGGCAGCGATCCAGTGCCAACTCGTAACTTCGAGCGCGCGCGCCGATGAAGGTACGGGAGTGAAAATAAAAAGGAATAAAGAAAAACCAGAGAGAGAGAGAGAGAGACGCGGCAGCAAAACGCTCGAATCTACAATTTCCACTTTTCCGAGTGGCCGATAACATCGACATGGAGGACGAATGCGCGCGCGCGCGCGGCTTTAGCTTTGTCAGCTATCTCGGGTACACTTCTTTCTCCTATCCCTCGTTGTTTCTTTCCACGTCGACGTCGTTCGTATTGCTTTTTACGAAACACACGCGCACACAAGCCTCTAGATATACCCACATACACAAGTACGAGTATGTACATACGTACATACATACATACATACATACATACATACATACATACATACATATATGTTATCTATAGGTAATGAATCCGATTCGTCTTTTGTTTCCTTTATTCGCGGAATGAGCGAGTTCGTTTCGACTTTCCGCTCGCGTTCGTTGCTTACACTCATTTTTCTCTCTTTATTCCGCTCTTTCGAAGATTATTAACTTTGGATTTATGATATTTGGAATGATGTACGTGACGCATTTTTCTTTTTAGTTCTGAGTTGTGTTATTTTCACTAAAATGCTTTCTTTTATTGTTTGTCAAATGTAATTTCATTTCGCAACGGCGAACGGTAAAACTTGGTTCGCTTTTTACTTCAATTGTATTGTATTTACTTGCTATTGGAATAAAACAAAAATTCAGCTTGTCCTGAATAAAAATCGAAAAACAAAAATTTTAAAAAATACCAAAAGGATAAAATCCACGTCTCTCTCTCCCTCTAGCAACTTTCGTACAAACTAATCCTCGTAAAACGATCCACACATACACACAGACATATACGTACACAGTGAAGTATTCACCAACGCGTCAGCTTTCCCGGTTCTCGAATCAACGCTCGCGCGGCGCGACAAGCAGCTTTTCCTCTCTTCGTCCCGCGCGCGCGCGCGCGCGTCAATAAGCAGTTTCGCCAACTCGCTCGAGCTCTTTTTGTTTCCCTTTCTCCTCATCTCCTCGCTCTCTCCCTCTTCTCGTACTTGTTTCGAATAGCAGCGGTGTTGTTACTTTAGAGACGGAATCATTGGAGCGGTTAGCTCTCTGTACTTCGGCTCGCGCGCTACGCGTTTACGGTTTCGTCAACGTCGATGCGGGCGTTAAAGGGAAGTTGTCCAGAGAATTTCGCCGTGATGAGGGAAAGAGAGAGAGAGAGAGAGAGAACGAACGAACGGAATGTACTTCATTCGCGACAAGGCGATTCAAATAGAGAGAGAGAGAGACGAGGGGGGGGGGGGGTGAACTGGGTTATACAATCGGCATGGTGCGGGTCACGTGGCTAATCAATGGTAAAAGAGAAGCTTGGTTTACAGGGAGCGCGCGCGCACCGCGTGTTTGGTCTCCCGAGTCACTGGCTCTTTCTCGTTTTGTGTATCTCTCTTTCTCGCTCTACGTGTATGTACATCTCTCTCTCTCTTTTTCGGTTACACACGGCATCGCGCTGTCAGCCGATCGTTCGAATCGATGCGTATACGAGTAAACTTTTTGGAACGAGTTATGTATGGATGCTGCGAATCAAAAATGTAATTACGTTCATTTTTCAACGAGCTTAACTAATCCGCGTAATTTTTTTAATAATTAAAAATGCATTGGAGAATAATTGATGTGTAAATTTTGTTTGAATTCAAACAGTTTTTATTATTTTGTGTTTCGGTATTTTGTTAATTAAGATAAAAATTTCACATGAATTACAAAATAATAAATAATTTCAAAATAAATATTTTAGCAAATTATATAATATTGTTTGAATATCAGTCAAATTTACATTTACCCGAAAATGCAAATGAACTTAAATGAATTTAACAGCTAAACTCATTAGTTTAATAGTATTCAAAAAATCATTTTTCTTTAAAATTTTTGGTAATTCCGAAACGTAGCAAGAATTTTCTGCAAGTATATGACTAGTATTTTTTTCACGGAGTCTCGCAAAAAAATTAAAAATGAAATGTTTGTATTAAAAGACAGAAAAAAAAAAAATTATGACTTATGAAGCCGAATTCTTTTTTTAAATGCAATTATACCTTATAACAGTGTATTATTTATAACTTGTAAATTGCAACTTTAAAATATAATTTGAACAACAACTTAATTGAAAATTTATTAAATAAATCAGCATTTATTAAAAAATAAAAGGTACTAATTGGAAAAAATTTTCGTGGGATACTTCATCTGCTGTTATTTTCATTGCATGATTATTTTTAATTTTTAAACTTTTCGTAAACTTTTAATTTTCTTTTTTTTTTTTTTAACGATGTTAAAATTATACGTATACTTTTCGAAAAAAGTATATTTCGTTTTACATGATAATTAAAAAAAAAAAAAAAAATTACGTAATCCTATTTGAACACGCAGACGGTAAGTTTCCAATTAAAAAATGAACCGTATAAAACTTTGTAAAAACATATTTACTACGCCATTTAAAATAAAAAAATTAAAAAAAAAAAAAAAATGATTCGCCATTAATTCAACAATGATGTTTCATCTGTATTTACAACGCGGCCGCGTGTAACACTTAAATACACGTAAATTACGTATGTATATTAGGTATATTTATAAAAAAAAAAAATTAATTCACTCCAATCCTTTCTTTTTCTTTCTCTCTCGTTTCTTTTCAGCCAAGCGCACATAGAGGAATAACCGAAGGCTCGCGCACGAAAAGAAAACTAAGTTCCTCTCCCTCTAGCGCTACTTTCTTTCTTTCCCACCCCGCGTATAGAGCCTCGAGGGAACACCAACGGGGCCATGCCACTATCGCTCGCCCTATCAATCTTTTTCGTTTTAAGTTTTTACGGCACTCGGGTGTATGGTTTGCGTAGTGGTGCTTCTCTCTCTCTCTCTCTCTCTCTATCTCTCTTTCTTTCTTTCTCTCCGCGTAACCCGAATAGTAAACCTTTTATTTATTTATTTTCTTTTTCTCTTGAAGGTGCTTTGTGCGCGCTCGAGCCGAAGATTGCACCGAATGTTTGGAAAATTTATTAATCAATCGTTCTTTTGTCGCGTGAAAAATCGAGGGATAAAGGAGGGTGGACGGCTATTGTTATACTCGAGATACTCTGCTGCTGCTGCTGCTGCTTTTTAAACGATGACGGCAAAGTTCAATAATGTATAAGTACGATGCACTTGCTTACATTGAGTTTTATTTAAAAAAGCTTGTTATTTTTCCGCTTGGAAAAAGGCTGCTTTACAAATTTGATTTTTATCAAACGGTGATAACGATTTTCTTTTTTTTTCTTTTCTTTTCTTTTCTTTTCTTTCTTTTCTTTTTGCATAAAAGTTATCAACAAAGAATCGAGAGACAAAAATTTGGAGAAAATTGTTGTTTTACGAAAATTAAACGCACCGTTCGATATTCAATATCGTACATTAAAAAAATAAATTAACCAAAAGGAAATAAAATCCATAAGAAATTTTGCCATATATCACTGATACGTTCCGTATAAATGCTATGAAACATGAAATATAACGGGGCAATTTTCTTTACCGACACATAAATTACATCCATGCTCGATATTCAATTTCTTCAGATATTCCATATTTTTCATGCTCCTCGACGTTAGCTAATCTAATATCTTTTTGCAAATACGATATAGAAATTTAATTTTACCGATTACTTTCGTTATTTATTTATTATTAAATTATTAAAATTTTTATGTAAGCACATTGATAAAACGATTCGCAAAATAAAGAATACAGTTGGTTTTGATGGCGTATAATAGAAACGGTGTAAATTTTCCCAAGCAAAACTCGTCCTCTCCTAAAACAATGCAACGGAAACGGCAATCAATTGTCTAAAATCCTTTCAAAACCAAAAGCCGGACTATTCGTAGAGTCTCCTACCCTCTACGAATAAAAAAAAAACAAAAAAAAAAACAAAAAAAACAAAACAAAAAAAAAAAGGAAAAAAAAAAACAAAAAAACAACAAAAGAGGAAGAAAAAAAAACGAAAAACAAAATTGAAAACAAAATATAAGCCTTTATCCAAAAGAGGCGGCGTAACAATCGATCCCAATTTCGATCCACAGCCGTTAATAATCAGCGCGAATATACATCGCGAAATCGTTACGTCATTGTTCCGGAACGACCGCAGCGTCGTTATCGCGGATGCATAATAAACCAGGTTGGCTTTTCATTACGATAGAGAAGGGTTGGGCTCACGCGTATGTTCGTATATGGCTCGCACGCTCGCTCGTTCGCTCGGGATAAAGAAGAGAGCGAAAACGTCGCGCGTACCCACGTTATATTTTATTTCTCCGCGCGTCTTTGTGCCCCGTGTACGCGAGAGGAGCGCTGCGGACGAAAAAAAGAAAATATAAAACGCAGAATAAGAGAAGGAATAGAAAAAGGAGAGAAAGAATCAAGCTACCGAGAGGATGGTTACTTGATAATTCAAGAAGCCGTAATTGAATTCTTTACGAGAGAGCGAGAAGTGGAAATATAACGGGGCCATGGAAAAAAAAATAAATAAAAAAAAAAAAAAAAAAAAAAAAGAAAGAAAGAAAGAAAAAAAAATGAAAAAAAAATCGGTTAATCATATGTATATATACCAGGTGATTGTGTATATATCCCCGCGCACGTATAATGCGCGGAAATTTTTTATTTTTATTTATTTGCGGTAATGGAGTTGGCGTGCATTTTTTAAACGATTTTGATTGAATCGTCGGTAAGACGTCGATGATATCGGTATTTGATTCCGGTATTCTAATCAATTTTTAATAGTATTCAGAGGTTTAAATATTTTACTGATTATTAACTATAGGTAATGCGAAACTTACTACTAGTATTTGAATGACAATCGACTTTTTTTTTTTAGTAAAGTGACGATTAATGACGATTGTTTTTTTTTTAAATAAAATAAAATTTAAATAATTTTATCTTGTTAATTTTAAATAAAAAAAGTACATTTGTTTTTAAGCCGCATCAGGACTCAAAAACATTTTTCAAACGGCAAAGGTGCGTTCGTTAAAGTTTTCACTTTCGCAACGTAATATACAAATCCCAAACGTTAAATGCATCTTTGTACAAGAAGCAACGGGAACAACAATAGCCAAGACGCCACGAGCCATCTTAACGAAACACTTTTACGCACAAGCGCATAAAGCATCCAAGCGAGCGTAAAACGGATCTTGGCGCTTTCTTGCATTTTCTCTCATTTAAACTTTCCTAATTTTGATTTGTGTCCGCGAGCCGTAATTTTATCCCCGGGGCCGCGCATTGCGTTTAACTTAGGAAGCCAAGAGTAGTACAGCGAGAAAGAGCGTAGAGGTAAGAGAAAAGAGAGAGAGAGAGAGAGAGAGAGAGAGAGAGAGAGAGAGAGAGAGATTAAAAGAAATAATAATAGCCGTCGACAAGGGCCTTCCATCCGTTTCATTTTACCGCGTAATTAACCATTACGCACCTTGCCTTTATTTACGCGTGTTTACAACTACTTACGGAAAGATAAAACGACTACCATTATACACGTACATACGCGCGGCTAGATTATCGCTTTGCGGTAGCGCGAAATCTCTCGCAAAGTTGAAACGCGAACCGAAGAATAACGCGCCTCGCCTCGCCTCGCCCGCTCTCGAGCCTCAAGAAGAAGAATTGCATAGCATCGGTACGTCGCTCTCCTATACTTACGCCATTTGTTCTTCGACTCGGTCTTCCGGAACTCTCCAACATTTGTTCGTTTCGCAAAGTTAAACTCGATATAAATGTGTGTGTGTGTGTGTGTGTGTGTGTGTGTGTGTGTGTATATATATGCACGAGTTATTTCTTTTTTTACGCTGCTTTATCTTTGACGGTTTTTCGCTGTTTTAATTATAGACGTTCGCGATATTTGCGAGAATCGTTTGATAAAATCGCGATTGATTTTTTTTCATTTATAAGAAATGTCTAAAAATTAGATGTAAAGTTATAAATAAAATAATTGGAAAACTTTTACATTTAAAAAGTCGCGTAAACTTTGTACTTTTTATTTGCGTGAAAAAGGTTTCTTCGTTGGAAAAAAAGTTTCGCAAAAAAAAAAAAAAAAAAAAAAAAAAAAAAACAAGAAAAGAGTAAGCGTGAAAAGTGATAATTTTGATAAAAAAGAAAAGCAAACAAAAACACATAATACTTTAAATTTAAATGTGAAAAATTTAATTATTCAAAAAAATTCCGACAAAAAATATCACACTCCGAACAAACTATCCATTATACGTCGGGAAAAAAGTTCGATGTCAAAGAAATCTGGATACGTTTTCCGTGCACCTTCGCGATCCAAAATAACGAGGACAAACGAGGAAAAAGACATCCAAAGCGCCGTGCGCGCAAAAACGCAAAAGTGAAAAGAAAAAAAAAAAGGCAAAAAAAAAGTAGCCGGGAAGAGGTAGAAAATGGGGTTGAGAGTAAGAGGGAGAGAGAGAGAGAGAGAGAAAAAGAGAGAGGGAGAAAAACCAAGAAAAGTCGTCATGGCATGGAAGAATGCAAAGTTTTAATGTACCGGGCGCAAGCTCTATCCGCGCCAAAGCCTTTGGCCCGGTTAAAAAAGATTCGAGAAGAAAGAGTAAGGGGAGCTTTTGGCTATTTGTCACTTTTACGCGATGACTCTCACGTGCGACCGAACTAACTCTCTCTCTCTCTCTCTCTCTTTCTCTTGCTCGCTCGCAAACTATTACGTACGTATATACGTTGATACATTCATAGTTATACGGGAATTTTTATTCGCGAAGAGGTAAAACTACTGGCTCCAAGCGACGATGATTAAAATTGGAAAATGGTAGGTAGTATGTACGTTACGTTGTGCTCTATATCCTTACTTGGTAACCAGTTGGCGATAAAACTTTTCCCGGAAAAAAGTTTGCTAAATTATAGTTTTTAGTTTTTTCGTATGTGTCTGTGCATGTGTATATGCTAAGCATAAAAGTGGAGAATAAAATTTGACCGCTCGTTCGTACGTGCAGGATTTGAACATTTTTATGTAAAACTTTCTTCGCTTATGTTAAATATATTGGTGTACATTGTCGATCTCGATAACTGATCTTGCTATTTACAATCGACCAAGCAATCAATCAAAATCCCCTGTCTATTCTATAAAAAGTTGTCTTTTACAAAAAGTACGAGGTAGAATTAATCAAACGGTATACGTCGCGCTATCGCTCGTGTTTCCTTACTTCCTCGCGACGCAATTTTATAACCCGAGGCTTGCGCAAACTACGCGTACACGCGTTTATCTATATGCATACAATATATATATATATATATATATATATATATATATATATATATATATATATATATATATATATATATATACACTGGAAATTATGCGAAAATTGTCTCTCGTTTTTACCGGATTGTTTTCCACTCTCTGAAATATTCACGCGGACAAAAATACATACACGCGGAGAGAATGAGAGAGAAAGAGAGAGAAAGCCACACACTTCGCTAAAAGTTTAAGAGAAAACTGTTCTCGCGCGCAAGCTCGCTTCCGTGCGAGTGATCCCGAAACGCGCGAAAGTTGCTCTTCGTTCTCTCACTCTCTCACTCTCTTCCTCTCATTCGCTAGTGTAAGCCAAGCCAATTCGAGTTTTCATCCCTCCTCAGCCTTCTACAGCTTCTCCGGTGCGCTCTGTAATTCCACGAGCGAGCGAGAGTTAGTCCGATTCTCTTTTTCTCTCTCTCTCTCTCTCTCTCTCTCTCTCTCTCTCTCTCTCCCTCCCTCTCTTCCTCGCTTTGCCTCTCTTGCGTCTTTCTCCGCTGCGATAAATTCATTTCGGGACACCGCTGCAGCCGTTACGCCGTTCGGTACAACGCATACGGTTGTTAAGTTACGTTCGACGTCGAAACGATGTATATATGTATGTATACTTGCGCTCGAAGTAAAAGAAAAAGACGAGTGTGCGAGACTCGTTTACCCTCTACTCCCTCCCCTTATTTTTCGTTTTCTTTTCATCAAGGATATTATTGTTCTTTGATGAATAGCAAAAGTCATCAAAAAATTTTAGTTTCATTTTTGCTTTACATTTTTATATACACATACACAAGCGAAAAATTTTTCCGGACCGTTCCGGACAATTTTCCCGCTTCCCATTTCTCCCGACTGTTTTTTTTTTTTCCTCCCGTTTAATTAAACTACGCGAAAAAAATATGGAGTTCGAAGTGACCGCGACGCGTTGCAATTTTTTTTTTTTTTTTTTTTTTTCGTTTTTAAACTTTGTTTTTAATGAATTCGTTTATATGGAAACAAAAAGAAATATTGTTTATTTTTTTTTTTTTTTTTTTTTTTCTTTCAAGCTTACTTTTTTTTTGCGTTTTACTTTCGTGTAAAATGTTGAATTTTCGTTGTTAATTTTGCACTGAAATTTTTAGCACTTTTTCATTCGACGGGAAATCGGTTTTAACATCCTCAGTTTTATAAAAATGCTTTCTGTCTTTTCTATCGTATAGAAATAAAAAATTGTTTTGACGGTAAAGAGTTAAAATGAAATATAATGTGAAAAGCAATTTCGTAAAAGTATACGTTTTAAATTTTTATATCTCTTTTATTTTCATAGTACTTGTATTGAATAAACAATATTTAGAGATTTTCATCGAGTGCAATGGGTTTTAATATTATTCCATTTATATTTTCATTTTAATTTAAAATAATATCGCGTGAGCTTCGACTAATATTTAAAAGAAAATGCCAGCTTTTTCTTTTATCGATCAATGCATTATTATTCGTATAAACAAATTTATGATGTATTATTTCAAATTGCGTATACTGTTAAAATAACGATCTTGATTATTAAGATAAATAAAAAATTACAACGATATCTGTTTTTGATATGCAATAAACTTGAATAAAAAAATATATATATATATATATATATATATATATATATATATATATATATAACAAAAATTTGTCACTAACTGTCAAATAAATTAATGTATGAATCAAATAACCACAAAATTTCATAACATTAAAATTTGAATATTCTCTTTGATTACAGCGCCGCCTCAAACTGTCGAGATCACCAGTCACAAGCGCGATTCCAAAATCGAGATCAAACAAAACGAGTCGCTGAAACTCGAATGCACCGTGAGAATGGCCAAACCTGCCGCGTCGATTGTTTGGTATCGTAATAACGTGCCGATCAAAGGTGGCGACATTCACGTAACAGCTGTTCCGATTGCCGATGGTGAGTTTAAACAATTATTGATAATTTCTGTTCTTTTTTTTTTTTTTTTTTTTTTTTTTTTTTCATTCGAAAATTTCCTTTATTTTATACGATCGTACAAAGTAAATTCGTTTCGTATTCATGCGTAGTTTTATGTTTTGTTTATATAATAATTAATTTTGAATAAACGACATTGAGAAGATCGTTCTTAGGCTTCGGTGATGGAGAAGAAAAAAAAATATTAATTAATATATTAATTTTCCGAATTATTAACAAAATGTTGATCATCGTATCATTGTATTCGATTTTCGTTTACAATTGAATACTTATAAAGTTTGAGCATCCAAATGAATTTACGCGATAAAGATATATTTTTATAATAAATTATAATAATGCTATATTAACCAATTGAAATTTAATTTAACTTTATAACAATATTATGATGTTGCGTACGGTATTATTTTCAAATTTATTTTTATAATATATACATATACATTTAAAATTAACAACAATTCAAGAAAATTCCAATTCGTTCCCGATACAGTGTAAAATGCGTTTAAAAAAAACAAATAACTGTAAATTTTATAAATAACGAACGAACGTTGAAGTCTTTTGCATAATTAAAATCAAGATTCATTTTAGCGTTACTAATTAATTAAGTCTTTACTGTATACGAATAATCTCGGAATTAATTATTATAATTACGAGGAACATTTTTTAAAAATAAAACATACCAGAAGCAAAATTTCAACGTTTGCATTTTCATTAATTAAATTAAAAATGAAAATTGTGAAGATTTTTTAATTTTGCGTTAAATGAAAAGAAATAAATTAATTTTATATAAACTTATTATAACGAACATAAAGATATATATTAACGTTAATAACTAATTTTCCAATTTACTGTTTTCATTATTTTCGATCAATAACGAATAGCTAATAATAAACGTATATTCAATAATGTGGTATACTTGCATCATTTTACAACATCATGTATACAACATATTTCTCACGCGTAAATAAAAATAAAATAAACGAGAAAGAAGTAAAAAATAACTTGAAAAAAGTGAATTTTAATTTGGAATCGCAATCCTTTATAAAATTTCATCGAGCTTTAAAAAAAAAAAAAAAAAAAAAAAAAAAAAAAAAAAAAAAAAAAAAAAAAAAAACAATACAATCTTTAAACCCGCGCGAACAAAAGTGGCTAAAGAGACGCTCGTCGTTGAAAGAAAGAAAGAAAGAAAGAAAAAAAGAAAAAGGAAAATTACAGTTCGCGCATTATCATGCGAGCGAGAGTTTTAATCTCGGATAACGAACTATACACCTTTCGAGATTCTCTTTCTTTTCATCGTCCGTTCTTTTTTTTTTTTTTTTTTTTTTTTGTTTTTTTTGTTTTTTCTTCGAATTCTCTCGCAAGCTCTCCGCGCCTGCTTATATACACTTCTTGTATCACGGATAAACGCGCGAGCTGCGCTTCGTTAACGGTTTCTCGCTTGGATTAAAAATTTGAAACTTTTAAAAATCAAGAGGATCGAGGATTGGTTAACGGCGAATGGTAAAAAGGATCGGATAAGAAATGAAAAAATATCATTGTCGTTGTAAATCGCGTAAGAATTTGACAAATTTTGTTTGGACTTTTTAAAGTTGTTTAATTTTAGATCTGTACGAGAATAATGCTGAGAAAAAATTTTTCTCAACATCAACTCGAAAGCTTTCACAAATTTTGTTTTTTCAAATTTTTTTACAGCTTTGTAAGATACCAAAAGATTTATAAATAATAAATTTTATAAACAAGATTATACTTATACGGATGATTTTAAAGTTTTTTACAGAAAGGTTTGCTTTGTTATTTTTTAAAATCCGATATAAAATGCAATCAATTTTATTTTTCATCGATTATTTTAGACTACATTTTAATCGCTCAAAATTTTTACAAACAAATATGATTGAACGGTTAATCAAATAAAATAGAATTGTCGTTAATAACACTAAATACCAGCAATGATAGTCAAGATCACGTGCGAGCAATCGAAATTCTTGAATAAATTAAAAGTAACTACAAAAATGAAAGCAAAAAGAAAAAAAAAAGGGCAGTGTGTGTCCTGCAGCGAAAGAGAGAAATACAAAGTCAGTAGAGAAGAGCAAGGGAGTGTAGAAGCGATTCGCTTGGAAAATGCAAAAGCCTTCGTCCTCTCTCTCTCTCTCTCTCTCTCTCTCTCTCTCTCTCTGTCTCTCCGCAACGACGTTAACCGCAGCAGAAAAGCAGGAGTAGAAGTAGCAGCAGTAGCAGTAAAGAGAGGGAGGACAGGGGAGTTAGTACGAAGGTTGGCAAACCATAGAAGGGAAGAAGGGAGAGATGGAGCGTCGTTGATTTTGGAAAGTTGGAAGCGCGCCAGAGTTATGTACCGACCAATTGACCAAGAGTACGAAGAAAAAGTACATGGACCTTTTTTGCCCATCCTATTTCCTCTCCCTTTCTCTCTCCCATCCCCCCATTTCCAACGACCATCGTTGTCTCGTCTTTTCTTTCGTTTTTCCACCAAACCTACCTTTATCTCTCTCTCTCTCTCTCTCTCTTTTTTTCTCCTAGACCGACTCAACGGCTTTTATCCGTTATTTTTTCTGCTTTCTTTTTTATTTTTTTCTTTATTTTTCGTTTGTTTTTGTTTTCCGTATACTGGACAGGAGCAGAGCCGATATTTATCCTTCTTTTTCATAGCATAGTTTTCAAGGGGAGGGAGGGCGGGGGAGCTAACGAAGGATTTTGTCGGTGAAAACGTGCGCTTTACGGTGGCTTCATTTTCCTTTTCTTGTTTTAAATTCGAGATTAGAATTAACTCGACGTGGAATAAAATTTTAAAGTGGAAATTTTCTTTATTCTTTATTTTATTTATTTATTTATTTTTTTTTTTTTTTTTTTACCGGCATCGATAAAATACATCAAAACGCGAACTTAATTTATGTACAGTTTTGGAGTAGACGTTTTTGACTGCGATAAACTATAAACGCCGGTGAAGATTTATTTTTTGGTTATATTCGAGCAATTAAACATTAATGTTATTGCTATTGACATTGAAAAATTGCAGTGCATCATAACGAGTCTTTAAAGTCAGTTTCAGCTTCATTGATCAATTTCCCTTCCTGCTCGAGATATTTTTTTCATCAAAATTTGAGTTATCGATGAGGATATTCATCAGAGAATTAAATTACCATTTTTCACATTAAACGTCTATTATATTTTACATTTATCTTGGCTGAAAATATTAAGCGAATAAAAAAGAATGAAAAAAAAAAAAAAAAAGAAGAAGAAAGAAACGTACGCATTTCGTTAGATAAAATATTGAATAGCCTAAAGTTGAAACGATTTTTCACACTATTATAAAGTCGAAATTTTCATTTATAAAGTTATATTATATACGAGTTACGCGAATTTTCGTCGAATTTTCTTAGTCTTTTTCCATCCGTTCCTTGTCTTTCCTTAACTAACCTCATAAGATTTTACTATCCTCCACCTCCTTACTTTTTACTTTATTTCTTTTTTTTTTTTTTTTTTTTTGTTTTTCCGTACCGAGCGACTATCGACCTTTACGACAGGGACTACTAAAACTAGGAAAAATTACGGTTACTGCTGCCGTTGATGCTGTCACTGTTTTTAGGAAAAGTTAAATTACGAGAAAGTAGGGAAACTGTTTATTCTTTGTGTTTATTTATTTAAGTGTTTTTTTTTTATTTTTTTTGAAGAACAAGTAGTAGTATAAATTAACGATTTTTAAATGTTTTATAAATAAGATATAGTTTGAATTATTTATTTAAAACAATAATTTTTTTTATTTCAATATTGTGACATTTTCTTTTTATTAAAAAAAAACAAAAAAAAAAACGAATCTACAAAACTTTTTTCGGCATTCATAAGATTCTTCATTTTTAAAAAATCACCGGTAAAAAGCGTCGCGCATTCGTATATACTTCCGTAAAAACTAACTCATTCTTAATTATCTTTTCGCGTCGAATAATCCTCTCATCATATATAGTGACCGCAGTCGGCATGAGAAATGCGCGAAATCCTTCCGCGTCTAGCTGCTAAACAAAATGAAATCTTGCCCTGTGAATCTTACCGCAAAAAATAAAGAAAAAAATGAAAGAGAAAAGGAAATAAAATTAAAAAATATGAGGAAGATGAAGAATGCAATAAAGAGGGCACATTAAGATAATTGAAGTTTTTTTTTTTTTTTTTTTTTAAACTTAAATTCATTATCGGTAAAAATTTATCCTATTAAAATATTAAATATTTTAATAAAATACTTTGACGTAATTATTCTATTTATTTAAAAGTAAATTTTGTGTTTTTAAAATAATTTCTTTTTTTTTTTTTTTTTTTTTTTTTAATAAGTGATATCTTTCTCAAGAACTCTTTTTAAAATTAAAAATTATTTTAAAATTTTTTTATTTTAAAATTTTCATAATAAAATAAAAATGTTATTTTTATTTTCAAATCTTGCGTTGATTTGCAAATAGATGCTTCTAAAATCATTAAAAAATTTAACTAATAGAGGATTAAGGTAGTTTTTTATATCAGAAACATTATTTAAAATGGTAATGTCATTTATATAAATAATACTTGAAGGAAAACTAAAGTATTTACGGTTGAATGAAAAAAAAATTAATTTTTCAACAATCTTTAAATATTTTATTATGCTTGAATTTTACGATACAACTTCATATATTATAATAAGAACTTATACATTTGATAAACAATATCGAATGCTGACCTAGTTTGAACTTTATGCATTGAAAGTAAGTATAAGACAGGAATTTCTCAAAGTTCTTGATTTTTCAATAATTTTGACGTACGCAAACTTACTTCGATGTTTTTCAACAGTTTTTCAGTTATCAAAATAACAACTGTTTATTTTTTACATTTGAAATATTAAAATTACAAAACAAACAAAAACAATGCACTCTATACTCCTTTTGTTCTAAAATACAAAAATTTAAAACCATTCACTCGCTTTAAGCAAAAATATTGAAAGCAAAAAAAAAAAAAAAAAAAAATGCGAGGGTAAAACTTTCGAAAAGTGACACGAGATAGGGTTATCATCAACGACACAACAAAGGAGAAACATTGTACGCGCGTGCAAAAACGAACCGAAAGTAAATGCTTCGCGCGTGCCTCTCCCCTTGGGTTTAAAAGCGCGCGAGCTTTTAACTAGGGATTTAAGTGGCCAAAGTCGTGCCGACGTACGCGCGCGAACTGCTTCGACCGCGCGTATGATGAAGTATTATCGCGACTCCCTTGACGAAAGGGATAAGGAAACGTGCGAGCTTAACGTTAACTCTGTGAATTAAATCACGCTGCCATCGATTCACTTTTTGAATTAGTCGAGACGTAATTTTTCGAGATGAATTTCTTTATAACGTAAACGTAATGAACTTAAATTTAGAAAAAAAAAAAAAAAAAAAAAAAAAAAAAAAAAAAAAAAAAAGTACGTTGAACGATTCATTTTCCACAAAAAATAAATCTTTATTAATATTTATTTATTTTTTTTTTTTTTTTTCAATCACAGATAAGGACGTACTAAAGGCACCGGATCACAAGGACGGCCAACTAGAAAAGTACGATACTCACGGCTCGATCAACATAACTTCGACGCCCGAGGACGACGACGTGAGCTACACCTGCGAAGCCCAGCATCAAGCGATACCTATCGAGAAACCAATGCGCGCTACCGCCGTACTTTCCGTCTTCTGTAAGTATCGTGCGTTCGCTCAGCTCTGTTTTGAAGTTTGTGATTTGTTTAAAGCTATAAAAATAATCGGTACGTGATAGAAAAAAAAAAAAAAAAAAAAAAAAAAAAATGACAAAAATTAAAATTACGTTATTCTTCTTTATTTTTTATAAAGTTCAAACATTTCTCGCTCAATTATAATTTTCCGAGTAATCGTAAAGTCTCTTACAACCTCGTGATAATAAACATCTCGATATAGCGAGCAATTTTTTCCTTTTATCCGACGTATTTTGTAAAATTCTCATCGCACCAAAACCGAAAAGTTAATAAAAGTTTGATCGCAAGGTATTGGCTAAGAAAAAACGATCGATTGATTTTACGCTCGCGCTTATGTGGACAGCTATGTAAAGAAATCAATCGTTGTAACTTTTGCGCAAAAGTCTTTTTTCGTGACGAGAGAAATAGAGAGAGAGAGAGAGAGAGAGATAACATATATCTATTAAACCAGAAATATACTAAAAATGGATAAAAGCGAAACGTGGAAAAATCGTGGGAAAAGTTTTAACGGTAAAATAAAGCTCATGAGAGCGCGAACGTTATGGGTTAAAGTGTATTACAAGATCCAATCAATAAGAATTTATCCTTCTATATACTTACTCCTTGTCTCTCTCTCTCTCTCTTTGCGCTATTAGTTTCTTATATACTCTTTGTAAAGTGAGTTTTTGTAACAGCAGTAAACTATTGAAATCGAAAGACTGCTTTGTTTGATAGATTAAGTTTGAAATGTTTTACATGTTATCGAAAAAAAAAAAAATAAGTTTTGCAATATTAAAGCTGATCTAAATATAATACAAGTTTAAGTAGAATGTGACCCAGTTCGGTCAGAGGTATGCATATGTAATATTAAGTACCTTACGGTACGTAAATCTAATGTTTTACCAAAACTAGTAAAAATTCGATCGCTGTAAATTGCTATTTGAATAATCGATACGATTCTCAGAGAAATATTAATATATTCCTTATATTATGAAATTCTATATAGCACTTGATAATAATTAACAATTAATTGTTGCAATATTTACAAAATTGTTTTGCTCGGTCTCAGATCCACCGGGTCCACCGATCATCGAAGGCTACCGAGAGGACGAAACCATACGTCTAGGGCACCAAGTCACTCTGACTTGCAAATCGCGCGGAGGCAATCCACTGGCTCAAGTTGTCTGGTATCGCAACGGCGAGTTTGTCCACTCGGTTTACACGACCGAAGGCCGCGTATCGAAAAACACGTACTCGTTCATTGCCCAAGCTAGCGACGATAAGGCGAGGTTCGAGTGCAAGGTCAGCAATGTCATGAGCGTAACGCCGATGACGGCTCACGTTGATCTCAGTGTACTATGTAAGTATCATTTAAATAACGACGCGAGGAATTTGTTCCTTTTAATAATTGAAAATCATGCTTAATTAGATCGATTTAATAATCGATAAAGTATACGTTAAAGATGTCAAAAAATTAATGGTAATGTATATAAATAATATCTTGCGTTGCAGTCGCTCCGCAAGCTGTGCACTTGAGAGGACCAACGGAAGCCAAGGCGGAGGAGCGGGTAACGATTACCTGTAAAACTGAAATCTCAAATCCCGCATCGGAAATTAAGTGGACGGTCGACAATCACAAAATCAATAGTACCTCCGAAATAATACCGGCATCTACGGGCGGCTTCATCACCATCTCCAACATGACCTTCCGCATCGATAAGTCGGTCCAAAGCGCAGTCGTCATTTGCCACGCTATGAATCCAAAGTTGTCCGAGACCATCGTTGGTACTCATAAAATCAACGTTATTTGTAAGTTATTTGAATATTGTAGTACAGTTGAAAAATAATATTAAAAATTTGAATAAATTGCAATTATTTTTCTAGATTAATATTAAGCATAAAACTTGTAACGAATAAGGATTAAAAAATGAGCATAGTTTACATAATTTTACATAAAAAATCTCATTATTTTTAGAATATCATATTTGAAGAATCTATAATTACAGAATGATAATAATTTTATTATTTACTATAAAATTAAAATTGTTCAAAATTAATATTGTATTTATTTTTAAAATTGATAAAATAATTATCATGAATTAAAAGATGAAAAATAATATCAATTAACGTACTAATTTCGTTATTTAGATCCGCCCTCGAAGTTGGAAATAGCTGGCTACGAATCAGGTACGAATATTGTCGCGGGAACTGTACTGAAACTGTCGTGCACAGCAATATCTGGTAATCCTCCAGCGACTATTACATGGTATAAGAACAACATTGAGGTAAGTAACAAGGTAATTGATCGACTTGTCTCCTTCTATCTATGCACTCTCTCTCTCTCTCTCTCTTTCTTTCTGCGCGCAACTGTACGTTATGTAGTATACTATAATAAAAAACAAGAGCATCGTTTATATGAAAATTTATATTTTTAAATCATTAGCTATACCAATATTTTTTTTTTTAACTTTAATAATAATCATAAATTGTTTTACTAAAATTTTTACAATATATTTGTCTTCTACATCTATATAAAACACTTCTGGCGCTATTTCAAGGTTCTAAATGAAAATTTTCCGCGTGCTTTAATATATGCAGAATGCTTTAAAGTAAATATTTGAATACTTTGCAAGTAAATATTTCCATAATTGCTTTAAAAAATCAATATATTAAAATTAATGCCCCTAAATATTAAATGTTACAAATCTTTTGATTTTTCAATTTTATTTAATTATTGAAAGTTTAAAATTAATATAATTGTATTTGATTAAACAAATATTAAAATTAATTTTCGAAAAACTTTTAAAAAAAAATATAATTTGAGATATGTAAAATATTAAAGACTATTTGTATGATATATTAAAAAAAAAAAAAAAAATTATCGTGTCTTTCAAAAGAATTTTCGTACGCAAAGAGAATAAAGGTAATCAAATTTAAATAAAAAAATAATTTCTACTTTTATTTAGGTACCGAGTAAAATGAGACCCCGTGACCATGCCGTAACGAGCGAACTTACTCTTCTGGTCAATGCCTCCGACAACAAAGCTAGCATACGTTGCGAAGCTAATAATTCTGCAACTCTGATTCCTCTTGTCCAAACCGTCAGTCTCAATGTTCACTGTAAGCATAATTTTTGTAAACAATCTATCAGAAATTCTATGATATCGTTTCTTTATTTTTATTTAACAATATTTAAATTTTATCTCTACATACATTTTTTTACGGCGCCATCTGAACTTTCCTCTTCCAAAATAGTTCTGCCTGAAATTGTAAAAATCAGTACGGAACCTCGGACATTCCGAGCAGGCGAGAGTGGTCGGCTTATCTGTGAGTCTACGAGCAGTAACCCACCGGCTGAAATGTCCTGGTGGAAGTCGGGTAGTCCGGTCGTTGGTATGACCAATACCACGAGTGGTCTCTACAGCGGATACATATCTACTGTTGAGCTTGCACTCGACCTCACCGAGGACATGAATGGAGAAGAATATATCTGTCAAGCCAAGAATCCGGAAATCGATAGAAGCATTCAACATACTACCATTCTCAACGTTCTATGTAAGAAAATAACAAAAAAACTCAAAATTTCAAACAAAAAAAATTCTAATTTTAGTTTATATAAATAAATTTTATCTCTACATGCATCACTTGCTATACTACTTTCTTAATTGTTAAATTTATGATAATAACAAATCTAATATATTGTAACTTTAAAAAAAAAAAATAATAATAATAATAATTAAAAGGCTAATTATTTGCATAAATTTTATCTATCTCTTTTTACAGATAAGCCAGTTTTCGAGACCCTTAAACCAAGTGAGTTGGTGGGTATGGAAGGCGAGCCGTTTGTAGTATCGGTAATGGCACGCGCCAACCCCTCCGCCATAACGTACACGTGGACGCGCGATGGTCTGCCGCTGAGTAGCGGTATCGAAGGCTCGCGCATAATAGTTCGCGGCTCTACTCTCAACATCACTCGGCTTGAGCGCAATGACGCCGGTACCTACATCTGCGAAGCCATAAACGACGAGGGCAATACTTTTTATCAGTTAAATGTGACTGTTCAATGTAAGCCTCAATTAAGACGCTTGATTCCCAATTTATGTGCGATAGGTATCTACACATTATCATTTTTTGTTCAACTTTCTTAAAGTGTGTGTTTTGTTTTCTCGTTTTTCATTTTGGTGGATTTTTGGTTTTTTCTTTGTTTTATTTCATAATATTATTTGTTTATTTTTTTAAAACGCCGGAGAGTTATATTCTCTACATAACAGTATTATAAATTATTTTTGTGGATTAAATGCGCGCTCGTGTTTTTGTTTTATTAATATGATTATTATTCAACTGAAATTTATTTTATGTCACCACTGATTTTTTGCTTCAAACAGTTAAATTATTAATCAATCCAAATTCCGGCGACCTCTTAAATTCAATTATTGCATGCATCAATGTGATGTCCCTAATGTGATTGCTCTTTTGAATCGTATACGATTGTTAAAATAAGATAAAATGAAAGAGCAATATTATACAAAAATTTGAATAAAATGAATAAATAATGAAAAAAATTTTTATTGTGTACATACTCACATCTACGTTTGTTTACGATTTATACTAACACACATCACACTTAAATTATTTACATATCATGACATAAATACCAGGATACTTGCTTTTTACACCTGCTGCACCACCTTTGCTTCATAATTAAACTAAAAATATACTGCATTGAGAAAAAAATAAATAATAAAAAATTTTATTATAATATTAAATTGATGAAATAATTATTTAAAAGGTTTAATAAATTTTTTCTTTTTTTTAATATATGTAATACTTTTTCTAATTTATCATAATAAATAATATAAATATTAATAATACATTAATAATTATGGATGACTAGATATTATTAATATAAACACTATCGAAAGATTTAAAATGCTTAAATTATCATAACAATTTATTATTCATCAATTTCACAACATACTTTTTGATCATTTACATTCGCTTTTACAGTGGATTGATTATCTTAATCATACTGCATCAATTTGGTTTTTTCTCTCAATGCAATCAAACTTAAAATATAAGAAACATTTTGTTAATATTTTTCCTATATAAAATAGATCCAGCCATGATAGTCCGTACATCAAAGTCCGGTGTGATATATCCGACGGGTGTA
This sequence comes from Chalcis sispes, assembly GCA_949987625.1. Classification (NCBI taxonomy): domain Eukaryota; kingdom Metazoa; phylum Arthropoda; class Insecta; order Hymenoptera; family Chalcididae; genus Chalcis; species Chalcis sispes. Next base: position 3,787,929 of record OX465094.1, on the reverse strand, counting down.
GAGGCAAAACTAATCTGCGAAGTTGAAGGCTCACCTATGAGCGCAGAAAATATCACCTGGTACAAAGACAATGTAAATATTGCAGAATTGGGCGATCGATACTTTACTAAATTTTTGAACAAAACATCCTATCTGATAATTAAGAAACCGAATCAGAGGGATGTTGGCGAATACAAATGCAATGTGAATAATGACATCAGCAATGTTACCTCTGAACCTATACTTTTCATTACCAACTGTAAGTTTAATATATATTTTATAACCTTTTAAGTATGATTAAAATGGCTAATGTATTTTTCTTCCTTTTTATTTTCAGTTAAGCCAGAAATGGCAAATACTCCGCTAACAAAAAAGGCTGCTGTGAATAATGGAGCAAATGTTCAACTATTTTGCAAAGCAAGGGGTTCTCCATTACCACATTTTAAATGGGTGTTCAATGGAAAAACAATACTGCCAGATGCGACTGATTATAAATACGGTTTAACTTATACAAACGTAAGTAACTTATTTGATTGAACTCTTTTCATGCTAGAAAAGTTATAATTAGATTTATTAAAAATTTATGATAAATCAAAATAATGCTTAATAATGCTCTATTTAATCGTGTAGCTATCAGAGTTGTACTCTCAATCCGTCCTGACGGTGTACAAAGTGGGTCACTCTGATTACGGAGAGTACGAGTGCCAAGCTCACAATTCCGTAGGCCACTCGAGTGAAACTATTGGCCTAAACGTGACCTCGCCTCCAGATGAGCCAACCGATCTCGAAGCGGTCAATGTGACCCACGATAGTGTTACCCTCGCATGGAAACGCGGTTTCGATGGTGGCTTACCCACATCCCATCAAATTCGGTGGCGCGAGGCACGTGACAACGAGGCCAATTATCACTACCTTGACGTTTCTCCTGGAAATTACCGAACGATCGTCAGTCATCTTAATCTTGGCACATATTATGTATTCAGCATTAGAGCCAAGAATTCAAAAGGAGAGAGCAGGTTTCTGCCTGATTTGTTGAAAGTCCAGACACTACGTAAGTACAATTTTCTACATTCTTTGGAAAGGTGTGCTTAAGCTGTGTAGTGAATATATGTACATGATGGCATCTTATAGAAGGTGGATAAAGATTCACAGTAGAAACTGCTTTAAAATTGCTTTTGTAAAAAATAGTATATGACGATTGAAAAATGTTATTTGTATTGAAAATTTTTAAGTATTATTGGAGTAGTGAATTTAAATAATTTGTAAAATAGTGTAGTTGTAGAACTATATAAATTTTTTTTTTTTTTTTTTTTTTTTTTTTTTTTTTTTTTAAATTTCTGGCCGAAATAATTAAACAACTTCATAATTAAATCATATCTGATATTTTTATCAAAATAATAATAGACGTAATGAAGTGCTAAAATAATTTAATATATTCAATTCAAACTCTAAAATTGTCATTAAGAAATGTTATTTTTATTATATTGAAAAATACAAAATTTAAGTTTATTTAAAATCATAATTAATATCTTTTCATTGTATTCAGAAAATAAAAGTGAAATCATGTTAAATTTCCATGCATTATGCACATACTTTAGAAAAATAGTGTAAGTTTAGTATTAGAAAAGAGCCCATGTAATAAAATAATTAGTGATGGGATTAGATAAATATAATTAAATTAAAATGTATATGTATGCTTTTAGTTCATTAAAATCTGCAGGCCATAGTTAATCATCATTAGTGTTTAATGGCTATATAATCATAATAGAGTATATTAATTTCCTAAATGTTAATAACAAATTCGCAAACATATTGCATATTAACAATTCTAGTAATGCTATATCATCCAGTCATTAAAATAAAATTACTCATTAAAACTTAATACCAGCATTTTTTCGGAAAAAATTGAATTTAAAAATTAAACTACTAACAAGAAAAAAAAATTATTTCATAAATTTTTTCGCTTAATTTTATTAATTTACTTATAAAGATAAAAATTAGTTTATACCTAGAAAATTTTTAATCAATATGAATTTGATTAAATTATGAATTTCATTCTATGATTAAATTCAATAAATGAATGTTCGTAATTAATTTAAATTTTTAAATAAATATTTTAATAAGAAATATACAATAAAAATTTTGAGTTACTTTAAAAATCAATAAAGTTTATTAAGTTTTGTATTGAATATGTGAAAACTAATTACAAAGTTTTTAAACATACTGTTTGAAATAATTGACGCACGATGGAAAAGTTTAATGTTATTAATTTTTTATGAAAAAAATTAACATAATGATGAATTGTTCTCATTATTATCCGTATTAAATCCGTACGTTAACAAAATATTTTTATTAAAAAGGAATATATTAATACATATAAATCGGTTTTAATAAATTGCAGTAATCGATCAATATTTTAATATTTCTATTATTGTTTTGATAAATTAACAAAATTCGATGAGAGCAACGTTGAAAATTTTTTTTAATGAAAAAGTATAAATTAACAAACGTGAATTGATTTTAATAAATAACAACCGTTAACGATAGTTATTTTGATATTTTAACTATTCTTTCAAATAAAATAATACCTTTTATAAAAAGCACCGATTAAAAAAAAAAAGTAAATCAATAAATAATCAACATTTTTAGAAAATGCACCAAGCCGAGTTTGAAATATAAATGTTAATTATCGGTAAAATAAACTTTTACAACTGTACTAAACAATATAAAGTTAAAATAAATTATCCACGCAGCACGCAATATACATATGAAAAGAAAAAAAAAAAAAAAAAAAAAAAAAAAATTAGACGAAGCATAAAAATAAAGTCAACGTTCTATGAAAGAAAGCTTGATCAAGCGCGGGGCTGCAATAGTTAAATAATAAAGCGCGAAGAATAAAGCTCGGCTAGGCGCTCTCGCTGGCATGCATGTACGTAAACCTGAGGCACTGTGGCCGTTTTGGGTGACGGGGGCATTTCTGCTTGGGTTGCAGGTGAGGCACCGCCCAATGAATTGATCGTCAGCGAGATTAATTCCTCGTACATCATCGTAATTATCATCGCTGTATCCGCCTGTGCTTGTCTCCTCATAGCCACGCCCATAGTCTATACAGCCTTCGTATCAAAAAAGAAGGCTCAGCGCTCTGGTAATTATCGTTTTCTCATTATTTTTTTTTTTTTTCCATTTTCTTTTTCCGTGTGCGTGCGTATTGCGACACACGTTTAGGACCCGACAACGGTGAAAATCTACCGGACGTTCTAAAGGAAAAGGACGAAAATCCTATGAAGTACATATACACGATAGCCGCCACCTCGATCGTCTTTTTTATTATTAATGTCTTCGTCATGTTGTGGTATATCGTGAGAAAGAAAAACAAAGATCGTAAGTTTGTTTATGCCTTATGTAGAGAAGTTACGGTCGAATAACATTACAAATTTCATAAGAACATAAAGACTTCATTTCTTATAAAATTAAAGTTTATCTTTAATTAATACATTTTATATTTTATTTACAATATAAAGACAAAATACTTTATATTGTTTTTTTATTTATAACATAATTTTTTATCGTTTATAAAATTTTAGGTACAAGTTTTTTTTTTATTTTTCATGTAAATATAATAGTTAAAAAAAATTCATTTTTAAAAAAATTTTAATAACGTATAATATTAATTTTTTAATACTTATAATACCTATTGTAGAACTATATATTTAATTTATTATATTATAAAAATTGACAGAATTTAAAATACCCCTTTAATAAGTAAAACTCATAATCTAAAACGTCTCTAAAATTTCACGTAAATCTTAAATATTTAAGATACAAACTAATACAGAAATCTTTTTCCTTTTTTTAGGAATAAACAAGTCACAAACTGCGGATATGTACGCACCGTCAACGGTGAATGGTGACACGATGACTGGCGAGCTGAGCTCGGTGTCGGACGAGAAGAGCGACGTGAACTTCGACGCTAATGATTACGTGGTCAGTGCGATCAGTCAATATGTTCTAAGTAACAAGTAACTCCGGAGGGTAGGTTTGAGTTCTGTTAACCCTTTCATTTTCATCCCTTGATTTTTATTTTTTTTCTTTTTGTTATTAAAAAAAAAAAAATTAGTCTGCTTTTATCCGCACAATCTTTTTTCTTCTTTTAAGTTATCGTTTAAGAGAAAGTGAAATGTCTACTTGTATTTTACTTTATTATATCTATGAATTCAATTTAAATGATGATAATTATTAATAACATCTTCTCATGATGTAATTAATGTTGTTAATTATAAACTTTCAACAAAACGTTGATAAAGTAATAAATTTAATTGAATCCATAGTTGTGATAAAATAAACAATTTACCGTAAATGTTCACATTTTCTTGATTTTATTCCTTATATCCTGTAAATGAAATTTCTTTACTCTTTTTCACTTTACCTATCAGCTATTTGCTTAGATCCTCCGGGGGTTAGTTTTAGAATTAAAATTCAAATTAATGAATAAATTTTTTGTTTTTTAATATTACAAAGACAATATAATGATCAGACAAATTAAAAATTTATAAATTAAATTTAAATAATTTGTACACTTATAAAAATAATAAAAAACAAACTTTATTCAAAAATATTGGTATGCATGACATAAAAATATTAAATTTAGTCACGCAAAAAATAACTGAAATCAATGAATCATAAGATAATTACTTTTATGAATTCAAATCTTATATATAAAATATATTTATTTGATATAATCAAATAATTTAAATAATTTAATGTTATTTATTGCACGCTTGAATTATAGCACATCTATATTCCACAGCATTTATGATAAGAGCAATATTTTTATCAATATAATATTATGCCCGATAAATTTTTTAATTATTAAAATATTTTTATGGTATATATAAAATTTAAAACGATGATATTAAAATATACAGTAAATTTACATAACATATTGTTGTTAAACCCTTAATGAATGATAAAAATGTTTAAAAAAGAGAGATTCAAAACATAAAGAAATAAAACAAGTTTCGCATCAATATACCTTTAATTCTTATTTATTGAATAGTTAAAATATTTATTATGTTAAATATTAAATAAATTTTAATATCATTAAACTTCTATCTATAAATATGCACCTTCACAATCTGAAAATTTTCATTGCTCGCACCGTTTCTTAAATGCTGTAAATAATCAATAAAAATCACTGCAATAATAATGAAAAGTTTATTAAAACGATAAAGAGGAAAAAAATATTGAAAAAAAAGTACGTCGAATATACATATCGAATTGACCAATACAGGATGAAGGACGGAAAACCGCGGCGAGCACTTACCTGATAGATCCAACATTGTCCGATTACGGAAAAAGTGGCCTGGAGATGCAAGTCCATCAACAAAGTACCCTAAACCGTCGCAGCAATCATATGCCTAGTATCCTGAACATGGACTCGCCGCCCCAGCGCACCACCGCCAGTGGTACACTATCTGGTGCGTCACCCATCACAATCATCAACGCTACCACTACTACTACTACTACTACTACTACTACTACTACTACTACTTGTACTACTACTACTACCGACACTATCCGCACCGACAGTCTGATGCCTAGGTGCCAAAAAAACCTCTCAAGATTTATCGTATATATATCGCTCTTGGTGTCTTCTCACGAGTCGCTGGCCAGATTCGCGTAAATCACACACGAAACTCTCCGCTCTCTTTATGATTTTTAGATCGACGCTATTGTATACTGCCTCGAAATCGTTTCGAGCGCAAAGCATTTACTATTATCTCGCTTTGTCAACGATTATGTCTTGTCAGATGTTTCAAAGTGTATTTTTAAAACATTTTTGCTTTTTGGAATGATGGGCCTGTCGGTGAAAAATTGATTTTTTTTATTTGAAAAAAAAAAAAAAAAAAAAAAAAAAAAAAAAACTAATGAATTTGACAAATATTTTGATAAAATTTACTAAAACAAATTTTTGAAATATTACAATATTATAAATTAATTATTTATTTATTTATTTATTTATTTATTTTCGTTTATAACTGGTATTAAGTTTTTGTAATATTTTACTTAATTATCGTTAAAATATTTACTTTTCAGCGAATATTATAATTACTGATAGATATTTTGCAATATTTCAGTAATATTAATCAAATTTTTATTTTTATCAAGCCAATTAAGAAATGATAATATTGTTGAAAAACGGTAAACTTTTACGAGGTACTAAAATATTCTATAAAAGACGTTTGCTTCCGGCAATTGTTAAAATATATGTTACAACAATTTTCTTCAATGCATACGTATTACATAGCTCAAAGCATGTTCGGGGCAAACAAAACATCTTTATTCTCGACACTCTCATTTAAGCATGAACATTTAACTTAGAAATGAGTTACATAAGTTTGCTTATACACATTCATAATATTAAATTTAATCTGGCCAGTTCTGCCCTCTCCCCTGTTTCCCGAATGTAACTGTTGACTTGATGTTTCATCGACATACATGAATATTAAACTTTCGAAGTGCACAATATCATTCAACAGTTCACTTAATTATCCACGGCACTTTCAAAGCAAGCTCGATTAATTCTTACATTATTCATTTTCGCTACATCGATTTGTAATGAGACATTTTTTTAACATTTTCATTTTGCACTAACATTACGGTCGATAATAGATAATGTATTTTATTCATCAGTTAATTAGAGTAGACATCATTTGCTATTTGAAGCACATGCTTACTTATTTGGCAATATGATTTATTATGAATGAAAGAAATTAAACTTATATTCTCTGCGTTCTATTCGTATTTTCAATAATTTATAACAAAATTGAGTTATTCTTATTGAATAATAAAATTAATCTACTTCTTAAATTTAAATAAAAATAAATTCATTAATAATTTTTTCACAGTTCAAACAAAACTTAAATTTATATTTATATTTCCGAGATCTTGAAGTAATTCAGTAAAATATCTTTGAGTTTAATTATCACTAGAGTCGACGCACAAATTTAATAATTGAATAGTTTTAATTGCCTAATTGTACATTAGTAATTGAAAAATTTTAATAATTAAAATATAGAATATAGAATAAATAAATGAATTTTGTTAAAGTGAAAGTTTTTGATTACAAGTCGAATCTGTAGACGATTATTATTTCTCGTTAACCTATTTTTGATGAGAAAACTCAACTTAAAACGCAACTCTAATCAGAGCATGAGAAAAAAAGGATTAAGCTGCTTGCTTCGTTAGTTCTTTCGATTACGCGCTGAAAAAATATCATGAGATGGCAGAGAGAGAGAGAGAGAGAGAGAGAGAAGAGGCACGCGAGCTGATATATTATGCTTGTGAGGTTTTGCACTATAATTTTTGCATGTTCATTTTTGTAAACATTATTTTTGACCTATATTATATTTCATATTTTTAATGAAAAATGTTAAGAAAAGATACACGATTTACGTAAAATATTGTTCAATATCGTATACTCCTCAAAATTATTGTTATCTTACCATTAAAAATTTATTATTTTAATTAACTAAAAAAAAGGAAGAGATTGAAATTGACCAACGTGTATCTTTTATCTAAATGATCTGAAAAATCTATATAATTAATGTTTATAAAAATTAGAAATAATTCAGTAGAAAAAGTATGAATATTTCAATTAATATTTTTTAAAATAAATAAAAACATGCAGGTTAAATCAAATTTTTACGATTTTTAAAATATTAATACTTTTCTTCCTGAGACTATAAAGACTGCTTTTTGTGATTCTCGCACAGTTAAAAGAAAATTGGGCAAATATAAAATATACATATATTATTAGCAAAAAAAAAAAAAAAAAAAAGAATATTTGTCGAAATAAAAATCAGAAACTTATTGTTTTGGTAAATTATACAACTTGTTTATTTGACAACTGTTAAACGACACTTTTTCTAAATTATTATTAAATATTATAACTAATTTAACATCAAAAGTTTATAAAATATATTTATAGAATATATTTATAGATACGTTTACTGTTACATGTCACCTTAAACAGGTAATTCATTGAAATTTTGCAAATCCATCTTGTTACAATTTGTTTTAAAAACTTTTAACTGTACGAAGCGCCGATGGAAAAAACGAACCCGCGCCCTTTCTTCTTAAAAACTTGTAAAATATAAAAATCAGCCGTAGAACCATATGACTTTAATTTTATAGCTTCGAAGTCGAGCTACATCGGCAACCCGAGCCCTGCCCCGCCGTCCGACGTAAATTTCTACAGCGTGGAGATGGAGAGCGGTCGCTTTATGGGATATGAGTCGAACCCGAGCCCGGCCCCGGCCCCGACGATTCTCGAGGGCCCTGGACCGGGCGCTTATTATCCTTCCGTCAGTCCTGCCTCCGTTCATCATCAACAGCATCACCAACACAATCAGCAGCAAGGCAACAGCTTAGGCAGCTACGGGACGAGTCTTTTAGGTGTAGGGGGCCTAGGCAGCGCTTTAGGACTGTCGGGGGGTATGGGCACATTGACGCGAACGCGGACCCTGCCGCGACCTGTGCCCCCCCCAGACGTCACTGTTATGAGTGCCGGAACAAAGTCACCCACGCCTACGGTACCCCCCCCGCCAGCTACATTTGCACGTGCGGCCCCCATCCCCGGACATTCCCACGGGCACCCACTGTCAACTTTCACATCGACGCCGCAGTACTCTGATATTGATGGACACCTCGTCTGAACTCAACGGGCCGCCGATGATGACGATGATGCGACGATACCCAAATGCGACAGCGACGAGGACAGCACTAGACTGTAAGCGGGGCTTGTCCGGCAATTTTGATATGGTATTATGGAAAAGTGAGATGAAACTTTATCAATTGAGTAAAAAAGGAGAGATTTTTTTGTTTGTTTTTTTAAATAAAATTAAATAATTTTTACCGATGGATCAATTATCTCATTTTTAATGTTGATAATATTTTAAAGCATCAAACATGTTTATTCTATTATTTATCATATTAACTATTAAATATTTCTGTAATATATTAAAAATTTTAATTGAGAACAATTATAATTTAATTTACGGCAACACTGCCCTTACTTCGAAATATCATTTATGTCGCTTTATCGATTGAGAACATTTGTTATTGTTCTTGCGTCCAACAGAGATTTTTAATGATTTTTATTATTTTTATATATAATTGACAAATTACTAATCTATTAACAAAAATTAACGCCTAATAGTCATAAGAATTTTATGAAATCGCCTACTTTAATGATATCAAAGTGATTCGATTGTTAATTTTAATAAAATGTGCACGACAACGTTAAAAAATAAGAAATTTTTTGAATTTAAACTTATATTTCAATTGACTGACTGATAATTTGTAAACTTGAGCTTTATCAATAAGCACTAATTATGTCAATTTAAAAAAAATTTTAATAAATTTCTTAAAAAAATTTTTAATACAATTTATACAAACATTTAAATTTTAATAAATATAGCGGTATCGTTTAAAGAATAAATGATAGATTTTCAGTATCGTCAAAATAAAAATATAGTTTAAATCATTCATATCAAATAATATAAATCAAGAAAAATGTTCAGAAACTTTTTATGAAATAATTATCTTTCACTTTTACTCAATTGATAAACAATAATTTTCCATAAAACTTAATTATATAAAAATGAAAAGAACTATAAGTGCGACGTCGTGATTATCCAACGGAGTGTACGAATAAGAAGTTTATATGAACATTTTAAAATGAAGATTTAGTGAGCTTCGACAGCTTGTACAGTGAGAAATTGAATTTAAGTGTAAATAGTGTAAGATTGAGAGAATAAGCGAATTTAGGTTCTTAATATATTATAATATTAAAAAGTGATTGTTCGTGTTGGTCACTATTCGCTTCTTTGTTTTTAATGAATTATTTCTAAATATTTACATAATCACTCTTCTCTGAAAATTTGTCTCAACCAAAGTTGTATGTAGTTATTTAAAAGAAAGAATATATCATAAGAATTATCAAAATATCGTTACTTTTTCTTGAAAAGAAAATTTGCGTCTTTAGACGATTTTTGTCGTATATATATATATATATATATATATATATACTTTCTTAATAAAGCTTTCGAATGAATGAAATTGTACATCATCTTTTTTTATCGCGTCATTTATATTTGTAAAATATATAAATTTTCAGAGAAGTGTTTTTATTTTATCAGGCTTAAAAATAAACGAATAAAAATATTACAAAATATGAGGCGATCATATTTTTTTCAGTATCGCTTCCGAATAAGTCAATATATTCATATTGTAAAGTTAGTGTTTAAGTACGTTTAGCTATGACTGAAGTTTTTCTTAAAACAAGCAAAATATCCCAAAGTCCGGAGTCTGTTTGCCTTCCGTATAAAAGTCTGTGCGAATAAATACGAACAACAAAAGATAAACCAAAACATCATACTCAAGTGCTTCGTTCTTATTATACATCGAATGCAAGTAAAATGGGTCGAAGTATGAAAGAAATTTAGAAGGCGTGTGCAAATTTTTGTGCGTGTCAAAACTCCGCATCGTAAAAAGAAAACAGCAAACGTGCGTCAAAATTCATTTTAAAGACATGTAAGCAAAAATATATCTTTTTACAAAAGACAATAGCACATATATCATTAATTTATTTTATGTTTCTTTTTTAAACGATCATTAATACAATCTGTAATTTGAGTCTCGAATACGTACACTAAAAGATATTAATTATTTATTCAAACATAATATTATTTAAATAGAAGATATTTAGAAGTTTATCGTTTTTTAAAAACAAATACATTTTCTGATTTTATTAAAAAAACAAAAAAAATCTTCACCAAACTAAAAATTTAAATATAAAATCGAAATTTATTTTTTTTTGTTTATTTTTTTTTTTTTTTCTTTAGTGTACATAATAAATCAATGCAGAATTTATATTCACGATAATTGGAAAAAATCATATTCTCTAATCTTAGATAAACAAACGTATCTCTGCTAAATGTTTATATAAATATAAATATACATATATATTTTTGCATTTGTTTCTCATTAAATTAATCGTTTATGTAAATAGCATTATAAATAAACTTTTACGGAAAATGGCTACGATCAAAATTACAGTTTTGAATATCGTTGTAATTATGTTTTAAAATTAAATATTTATTAACGTTATTAAATTAAAATTTTTTGGCGAATTAAAAATTTATTTTATAGAATTATTTTAGTGTAAAATCATTTAATATACTTCAAAACAATTAAAAAAATATTTTTTTACTTAAAATTGAATTCAATAAACAGCTACATAAATTATTGCATGAAATATTTTATTCAAAACTATAATATTGATTAATACTGTTTTTTGCAATAATATACGCATAACGCAGGCATATACACAATATGACACATCTACACAATATCTACGTCTTAAAACGTGTATTTCTACACATCGGTATAAAAAGAAAAAAAAAAGTAATTCAAACGGATCATATGAGGGTCTCGCACTATGCCGTAAGCTATAAATAAAAAAATTAATGCGCTTTAAGGCATCAAAGACTAAAAAAAAAAATAAAAAAAAAAAGAGGCAAGGGAGCGATAAAGAATTGTGTATACTGTCGCGAATATGAAGACAATGTTATTGTCGTTACCTTTTTGTTCGTTTCATGTCGAAAGCCTAAGTAGTTGGTACATATTTTTTAAAATAAAAAAAAGAAGGAAAGCAAATGAAAAATGTATTCGCGGTAATAAAAAATATATGGAATTTTTAAATATACGTTTTTGGCCTATCGTATTTATAAATACATACGCAGAACATGAAATACTGTTTTTCTGCGCGAGCATGTGACACCTAGTACACTTGACTGCATTTAACTTTATTTCTTTATACAAATTGATAAATTATATAGATGTAATATTTTTGAGTGAAGAATACTTTCGCGATGGTAAAGATTTTCTGTGATTTTTAAAATTGAGTAAAATTACGATTAAGTTTAATTTATTGAACAAGTGTATGGAAAGTAAACGCGTACACTATAATAGAAGAAAAGAGTTTACAGGTGTCACAAGCCATCTTAATCCGTTATTGAAAAGAAAAAAGTTTTATGAAAAAGACGTTTGTGTAGCATAATATTAAAAATACTGTTAAATTGATTATTACGATGATTTGTTATAAAAATGGAGTATAAGCCTGCGAAGCTTACGAACGAACACGTATTGTTAATCGAAAAAAAAAAAAAAAAAAAAAATTATAAAAATAAAATAAAAAAACCAACTGTTACACATGTGCGCGAAGCCGAGAAGGTGCGTCTTAGACTGATGAACTAAGGAAAAAAAAAAGTAAGACGACGAGGAGCGGAATGGAGGATTAAAATTAACGTATGCTCAATTAGAGATCATGTTCATGCATAATTAAGAGGTTCTATTTACATATACATGTTTTATATTTGTAATTAACAAACCATCTATTAACTTAAATATTACCTGAGGAAGTAAGGAGAAAGAAAAAAATAATTTTTTGGACTATGTAATCTCCAAAGTATTTACTCTGCAAAGTGTTAAAGAAATGTTCGATGACGTGAAAGTGTGTCTCATTAAAATGAAAAAAAAAAAAAAAAAAAAAAAGAATTGATGCTGTTTAAAAAATTTTTTCATTTTAGTACAATGTAATTTTTATTTAAAATATGCATTTTTTAAATTTATAAAGAAAATAAAAATAAATTTTTTTATTAAAAATTGCATAAGGTGATAAAAATTTACACCTTTAAAATTTGATAATAAAATATTTGGTATTATTTTAGCATCAAAAAAGATTTCTTTTTAGCGAGACTAAAACATTGAGGAGGAAGTAGTAATCCACACAACAGCGAAAGTTGAAAATTTTTTAGAGCAGCTGTTTTATAACACTAAAACATTCTATAAAATGTTACTTCAAATAATTCGTCAATGTTTGAATGTTGTAAAACAAAACTTCTAATGCTAACTTTCAATACTGTGTAGGAAACAATCGGATATTCGTCCACAATAGTACCTTGGAGATGGACATACCATCTAAATAATATGACACGATATTTGATATTTTACATAATAAAAACTAATAATTCCGTTGATTATTCTAAGACATAGTCAATCCTAATTATACAATCATTAAGAATATGGAAAAATGTGAGACGGTAAAAAAGGCAAGAGCGAATGTCATTGCGTGAAAGATGAGTTAATCATTTTAATGTGTAAATATTGTAAATAACTAATTCTTAGATAGATATTAAAAATTAAAACACGCATTACGAATTACATATATTAATAATACGAAAAAAAAAAAAGACGGGGGAAAGAGAAAGATCGAGAGCTTTTGTAATAAGTCAGATATAGAGTCGATGTTCTCATCGCACACTTTGCGTCTTTGCGCGATTTTTTCCTCTCGTCAAAAAATACTCATTGTATACGGTGGTGGTCCTTTTTAAAGAAAAAACAAAATAAAAAAAATACACGAAATAATTAATACTACGTATTATCAAATGAAAATAACGAAAAAGAATGTATGTGCACGAGCGAGCGCGTGAAAATTTTTGAGAAGAATACCATTAACATATAAGAGTTGTGTAATTTATTACGAGAGTGTGTATTGTGTATAAACGAAATAAAAATAATATGAAACTATCAAATAAATCGAAGCGCATTATCATCAGGCTCGCATTTCATGCCCTTTTCCATTAATAAAAAAAAAACTCGTTATCACGTTATCTCGACGAAAAATAAAAAACTGTAATGTAAGTGAAAAAAAAAATGAGGCACTATACACATACAAATGATGCTCCGTCTTATTTCCGTTTTATTGGGAGCGAATTTAAAGCGGTAAAAAAAAAAAAAGAAACTTTTTCATTATTTTATTAATCAATGGAGCAAAAAAGTATATCACGGACAATGCACCGATTGTACGATTTTTATATCAGCCACTATTTTTTTCTACATCAATTTTGAAATATTTATATACATTTTCGTCAGCGCTGTTAAGTTTATAAACTTAAAAAATTATTTTATCAAATAAGTCGACTAAAAAAAATTAATATTTGCTAATGCAAATTCATTAATATTAAATACACATGATTACAAGTGGTCAAAATTCTTGATCAATTTGGTCTAATTAACTTTGACCATAAAGATTATACGCTACTCTACATTACCATGAATAAACTTTGACCAAATATTCAATATGTGGTTATATTAAACAAAACATGAATTTAAACGAACTGTTAAATCTTCACAAATATCAAAGTTTGCATGATTATTATTAAAAAATTATATTACAATTAGAGCAATGATTAATTTTTTTTAGTCAACAGGTAGAAAAGGAACAAGTTAATTGTTTTTGAAAGAACTTTCTCATATATCAAAGCTGCTATACAATCTTATAAAAGAGAATAAAAATGAAAAATTTTGACGTCTCGTTTAACGATTCGCCCATTTCTCTTAAACTTATTCCTTTTTAACCGCATGAAAAAAAAAAAAAAAAAAAAAAAAAAAAGAAAACCCAGTTGGTTCGGTACGTGCGAACGCTTCCACCTATGTGCCAATACATTAAGTAAATGTTTTTCGATGTGTAATCTAAAATGACAAAACAAATAAAAAAAAAAATGAAAAAAAAATGAAAAAAAATATAAAAAAAAAAAAAAAAATGTGCGAAAAGTGCGCTAAACAGACATTTTCATCATCAAGCTCGTTTATATCCGTAAGTATTCCGTGTAAACAAAGATTTAAAAAAAAATGTAAATCCTCCGTCTTAATTAAGGGAATAAAATAATATGGTAATGAATGGTAAAGTAATAATCTCAAGGATACTCGTGCGAAATAAAAATGATGTAATATGCAGAGGAGAAAAACAATGAAGAGATAATGAGATTGAACGAAAGAGAATGCAGAGTAGGATGGAAAGAAAGCTCTATGATATGATGAAAAACTTGTATAATATAATTAAAAAAAAAAAAACAAAAAAAAAAACAAAAAAAAAAAAACAAAAAATTCATCGTTCATTAATTATTGTACATAAATATAGTATTTTTACATTCTAATTCTAAATTCCATTTCCGATTCTAAATGGTACAGTACAGCTCTGTGTGCTTCGCCTGTCATCCTTGCATTATTAAGCCACACGAAAAAAGATTAATCTCTTTTGTTTATTAGTTTCACCAATGAAATCATTAATCTCAAATATTTTATTTCTTATTATAATTATCTATTTAAATATCATGTTACGTTATCTTTATCTATGTAGTATGTAAGAGAAAATTATATTTGTTTAAGTTTCACTAAGCTGTTACTCGATATTTCGTATAACTATTTGTATTATTTACGAAATAAAAGAAATCTCGATCAATTTTTTACACTTAAAGTCCTTCACATTTTTTACATCGTTGTAAAGCCGATAATTTAATCGAGTCGTTTGTAATATGTGACAAATTTTCGTTATAACGAAAACACAACGACAGAAAAGTGAAAAATGAACGAACGAGTTTCTTTGTATTTTTTATTGCGTCAAAGCTCTTATTACGCGAGAACAAATGCACGAAGGCAGAGTGAAGCTTAACACGCTAGTCCTTAATTTAAAACCAAAGTACGACGAAGAAAATTACGTATAACTTTTAAGCGAATCTCAAATTAATGAAAACGAAACAAAACAAAGAATAATAAAAGAGAAACAAGATAACGTCACACTTTTGTGTCTTTGCGAGTAAAAAAAAAAAAAAAAAAAAAAGAAAAAAGAAAAAAAGAAAAAAAAAAGAAAAAAAGAGAGAGGATCTGTAATATGATTATTATATTAAAATGATTCAATCATTGTAAGTAGTTGAAGGGAAAAGAAAAATCCGAAATAAGCATTTAAGCCGCCAGACATTTAAATAAGTAACCTATTTTACACGTACGTTTTTACTTATACAATCAATCTTTTTCCTTTTTTTGTTTTTTTTTTTTATTATTATTATTATTATTATTATTATTATTATTATTATTATTATTACTTACTGTACTTTTTTTATTACACGACGATTTCTACGTTATTTTACACATATAGAAGGACTTTTGTCGGTTAGCAATACGGAATCTGTCTCTGTACATTGTTTTTCTAATGCGACTATTAAAAGTAATTATAAAATTTATATTGGTCTTTTATTATTATTTCATACTTATCCCTTATGCATTCCTTATTCATCGTACCTATCATCAATAAATCTAAATGCAAATTATTAAAAGAAATTTACAGCGTTTGAAGAAATTATTGAATAAATGAATAAAAAATTTAAATTAATTTATTGTATTAATATATGATTGTTTACTCGTTAACTATAATAATTTTAAAAAGCATAAAGTTTATATTAGTTGTAATCAAAGAATTTTTCTCGTTTATCATAAAATCAAAGTTAATCGTTCTTGCGACTTACCGCTCGCAGTTAGTCAATCAAAACAACTTCAAAACTCGAAATATAAAGAAAAGAAAAAGTAAAAACTGGATTCGTCAAAGGTCGACGCGTCGTTTCCAAAAAAAGAGAGCAGAAACGAAAGAAAATAAAAAAAAAAGAACTCGGAAAAAGAAAAGTCCAGCTCTATTCCGGCATTGTTTATCTCGTCGTTCGCACGTACCAACTAAAAAGTCACATCACCGGACATTTCCGCGACGATCAATTAAAACAAAAAAAGAAAGAACGAAAGATAAAAAAGACGCGCGCGTTTATTAAGCTTTCACTTTACGACTCCAAAAATACCAAATAAAAGCGACTTATCATTCTTCCTCCGTAAAGTTAAAAGAATAAAAAAAAAAAAATTGAAAAAAAAAAAAAATTAAATAAACTGAAAAATGTGTAAAGTAGCGAAACGAAATCAAGCGCTTATGTATACTTTCTTCGTGGGTTTATTTTAATTGTCATTCACGCGAAGTACAACACACCGCAACGAAGTATACGTTTTACTCATTCTCCATTCGCTTGTAGTATTCTATTCGAGCGATGGCATATTCAGGATTCTTTATCGTCGCAATTGCAAATGAAAATTGTCGAGAAAATCGTCGTCGATGTCATCGCTGTGCAGATAGACGCAAAAATTAAATCGATAAATTTTCGTAACTTCGATTTTAAAGGATTAGATATTTGTATACGTGTAATTGATAGAACGTTACGTTAATGCTGTGTTCGAATAAGTTAATAATAACTACGTTAAATGTATAATTTCGTTACTTTTTAGTAATTTATTTAGTTTACGTAGAAAAAAATGCTCAATATAATTGAGCATTTTTATATAATTAAAGCAATATAATTAACTATATCGTCTTACAAGTAATTTATTCTACAAGTATAGGTGCATTTACGATGTACTAGACTTCACGATTTCGATGCCTAATGTCGCCACATCAATGAGCTTCTCAACGATATAACTATGAATGGCGGACTGAAAATTGGCAATCTGAAAGTTGAAAAAAATGATATTTTTTTGTTCTTTTTCTTTTGCGATTTCGTATAATATCAGCTATGAGTTAAAGCCATGCTAAATTTCATTTACTTACAGTTTTGACGATTCCAATAGTTGATATTTCGTTTTTGGCCTAAAAATCACAATAAAATTATTATAAAGAACGAAAAGTAAATATTACACGCGAAATAACATATGTACTATATATAGTATATTATAGCGGAGAATAAAGTTATTTATTAACGTACCACCTGATCGTCCATTGGCATCGCGTAACACGCTATTGCCAAAAGTGGCAAAATAAGAACGATTGTTGAATGTTTCATTTTTGCTCGGATTTTATTTTTATTTACAACTGCTATTTATTAAACAAAAAAAAAAACAAAGAGTATTTAATAAAAGACTCGTTCTTTCTCCCTTTGAGCCTTTCCCGTTCAAATGACAACTTTTATTAATATAATTTTTGAACGTCCGTCTCCTTTTTAATACCCGGGACAGCTCGTCAATATTTCATCGGACGTGTTTTATCATGAAACGGAGTTATTTTGCATACTTATTTTAAAGCTACATATATAGTATATCTTTCCAATTTTTGAAAAAATTTACGCAAAAGACGATCTTGCGTAAGTACGTCGATTCATTGTTAAAAAACTCTTCATTATCTCGAATATTCAATACTTTTACGTGGTATACAGAGAATACGTGATTTTATTCTAAATTATATTTGTATCAAAAGAAACAAAAAAAAAAAATTATTTCATTTTTCAACGTAATTTCATTTAACAAAAAAAAAAAAAAATAGTAAAGAAGCATCTAAGAATTGAGGGTCCCGGAACAGAAACGGGACATAAGCGAATTTCACCCATGAACTATAGTCCAGATCGTTTTTTTTTTTTTTTTTTTTTTTTTTTTTTTTTTTTTTTTTTTTTTTTTATCTACTCAAAAATAAATTTACAAAGTCTATTCTAATAGAGAATTTTATAGCACTTTCTTTTGTTTCTATAAACTATATCAATATTTTATGTAGTTTTTTAAATATTTATAAAAAAAGGTATTTTTGACTAATAAAATTTTTAATACTTTTTTCACTTCAACTCGCCATAACTTTGTTATTTAGACTTGTTTCTTTTTGAAAAATAAATACGAGAATCTTCAATGTATTTCGTGTATTTTGAGCCAAAATTTAATAAATAATTCAAAATAGAAACAAAATGGCGATTAAAAAAAGAAAAATCATTGAAAAAATTATTTTATATTTTCAAATTTTAAAGTTGTGTTACAAACTTTTTATTTTTGAATTTAAAATTATATTAAAGTATTCGTATAGGTCTGAAAAAGTTTTTTCGTAAATTTTCAAGCTCCTTATTTTTTATTGATTAGAAATATTGTCGATTTCTTCATGTTTTCGCGTTTTCGCACGCGCGACATACTATAATATATTCTCACCTTGACTCGGCTATCTGTGTATCATAATAAAAATATATGTTTTAAATGACTATCTTAGCTTATTTTTTATCAATAATATACAGAATAAAATTAGTCCAATTATTATCTAAGAAGGAATATTTATTATCGCAAAATATTAAAAAAAAAATAATTATTAATTAACGGATTTGTAATTTGCAACAAACAAAGGCTGCTGAACATTTCACGAATGTAAAATCAAAGTACAAGTTGAAAAAGAAACAATTAAAAAAGAAAAAATGAAAGAAGAAAGGATTTAAAAAACTACATACAGCAGTAAAACAAGAAAAGGAAAAGAAAAAAAAAAAAGAAAAAAATAGAACGGATGATTGCTATTATTTTCATTGCAATAAAATATGTGAATTACTCGTATAAAGGCTGTAAATAATTCTTCATTTTTTAATATTTTATGATAATAAATATTTCTTAATCGGTAAAATTTGCTTATGTCCCGTTTCTCTTCCCGTTGCTCTTTCTTTTTTTATTATTTTTTTTTTTTTTTTATTAAATCAAATTACGTTAAAAAATGAAATAATTTTTTTTTTTTTTTTTTTTTTTCTTTTAATACAAATATAATTTAGAATAAAATCACGTATTCTCTGTATACCACGTAAAAGTATTGAATATTCGAGATAATGAAGAGTTTTATAACAATGAATCGACGTACTTACGCAAGATCGTCTTTTGCGTAAATTTTTTCAAAAATTGGAAAGATATACTATATATGTAGCTTTAAAATAAGTATTCAAAATAACTCCGTTTCATGATAAAACACGTCCGATGAAATATTGACGAGCTGTCCCGGGTATTAAAAAGGAGACGGACGTTCAAAAATTATATTAATAAAAGTTGTCATTTGAACGGGAAAGGCTCAAAGGGAGAAAGAACGAGTCTTTTATTAAATACTCTTTGTTTTTTTTTTTGTTTAATAAATAGCAGTTGTAAATAAAAATAAAATCCGAGCAAAAATGAAACATTCAACAATCGTTCTTATTTTGCCACTTTTGGCAATAGCGTGTTACGCGATGCCAATGGACGATCAGGTGGTACGTTAATAAATAACTTTATCCTCCGTTATAATATACTATATATGGTACATATGTTATTTCGCGTGTAATATTTACTTTTCGTCCTTTATCATAATTTTATTGTGATTTTTAGGGCAACTCGGAAATTACAGTTTTTGATACAATCGGCAATACTCTAACCAATGTATCAGTACCAATTATGGAAGATGTAAGTAAATGAAATTTGGTATGGCTTTTTAACACGTTTTAACTCACTAGGGGGCTTCTCCCCCTGCTCGCTCTCGCGCTAACCTCCTGTTTTGTTTATCATTTTTATGCTAGTATAATTTATATAGGTGCTTTTTATTTTTTCTCGTTTTTACTCGATTTCCTAGATATATTTTAATCGAATCCCATGATCTTACTCTGGACAAAGCTGCGTAAAGTTGTCCCTGATTAAATGCATCTCTTCTAAGATGAATAATTATTTTTTGAAACGTTTGACCTTGTACATCGTTTTTTTAATAGTCATAGCGAAAGCTAATTTAATTTGTAATTGTCTTCTTTAAAATAAAATCGGAAAGTCATTTTCTTCAACTATACAAAGTAATGCGATTTAAAAAGACAATATCGTTTGCTTTATCACCTGTTAAAATTTTACATTTCGGTAAATGAATGTTATTTCGCGTGTAATATTTACTTTTCGTTCTTTATAATAATTTTATTGTGATTTTTAGGCCAAAAACGAAATATCAACTATTGGAATCGATAAAATTGTAAGTAAATGAAATTTAGCATGGCTTTAACTCATAGCTGATATTATACGAAATCGCAAAAGAAAAAGAACAAAAAAATATCATTTTTCTCAAATTTCAGATTGGCACGTTTGAGGCCATCATTATGAGTTATATCGTTCAGAAGCTCATTGATGTGGCGACATTAGGCGTCGAAATCGTGAAGTCTAGTACATCGTAAATGTACCTATATTTGTATAATAAATTACTTGTAAGACGATATAGTTAATTATATTGAACATTTTTTTCTACATAAACTAAATAAATTACTGATAAGTAACGAAATTATAGATTCAACGTAGTTATTATTTACTTATTTAAACGTAGCATTAGAAAATCTTTTAAAACGTATTTCCATATTAGCGTACATTAATTTTATCGACACGACTGTAAGCGCATAAAAAAATTCAATTATTCACGCAGCGAAATAAAGAAAAAATAAAAGAAAAAAAAAAGCTATTGGAATAAAGTTGAAAATAATGATTAAATATAATTAATTGATAAAAAAATATTATTTGGACAATAGTCAATCGGCGAAATTCGCTTATGTCCCGTTTCTGTTCCAGGACCCTTTATTTCACTCTTTCATTTGTTTTAAAATCATATTTTTTTTATTTTTTTTTTTTTATTATTTTTTTTTTTTTTTTTTAATTAATATTTTTTGAGCTAGTACTTGACATTAAAACTTCTTTTTTTTTAATATAAATTAAACCGCGCTCCATTATACGATTTAACAGCGGACTCTTAAGTGGTTTAGGGCCTAAGCATGTTTAGCGAATTTTTGCAAGCGTCGTTAAAGAGATTAAGAGATCGTCATAACGAGTAGATCGCGCGCGGGTAAAACGATAGCTTATCGCTTAAAAGAATAAAAAGAAAGAAAAGCTTTAGAACAAAGTTAAATAAAGGAGAAAAAGTCAAAGAGTCAAACGCCTTGTTAACTTTGAAACGTCCGTTGATTATATCGCGCTCAAAGCTTAAGGAAATAGTTTAACGCGCAATTTTCGAACAACCGTAACGTTCGTACGCCGTAAACGCTGAAGTAGGAACGGCGACGGCTTCGATGCCCTTATAAAATAATAAGCCTTTGCGAGACTGTAAGTGCTTGAATTAAACGTACCTACGGGTTTCAACTTTTCTCTCTCTCTCTCTCTCTCTCTCTTTCTCTCTATTTCTTTCTCTCTTTGTTGTTGTGCATGCGTCGCGTGACCGCACGCGCTCAGGTCCATTCGTTTAACCAGCGCGTCGCTCCACAATCAGTCTCGTAGATCTCACGGCGTGTTGTCACTCGAATAAATCGCTCCTCTTTTACTTTTGTTTCTTGGATCGACTCTATAAATTTTTACATTTATTTTACTTATTTTTCGTTTCTCTTCTTTATACAAACGTTGTATATAAGTATACGACGTTTATTTATCACCGAAAGCCGGTACATTTTCACTTTTGTTTTCTTCGTCGCGCTCGCTGGCCAATGTTCACGCACGCTCGCTTTGTATGGAAATTTAGTCGGCCGTCCTCGCTCCACCTCGTATTTTTCCATTCTCGTTTTATTTATTTATTTGTTTTTTTTTTTTTTTTTTTTTTTCTTTCCTTTTTATTCTAATTTTCTTTAAATTAATTTGAATACTCGCGAACGAGAAAATGAAAGTGGCTTTTGTGTGCTTTCGTTAATTTATCGGTCAGTAATGAGTGCGGATAATTGTTATAATTAACTTGTTTATATACATATATATAGTAAACATAGTTGTTAATTTTTTAAATCCAGGTCAAGCACTGCTTTAAATTATATACGATTAATAAAAATATAAACTATTTCTTATAAAGTGCCATTAATATAAAATTATTTTTTTTTTTTATTTTTACAATTTTATATTTATCTCACCTTTATTTTGGTTATTATAATTTGAGATTTTTTTGAGAAATTTTTCTTTGATTATTTATTTCATTTATTAGTTAATTTTTATTTTCATCCATCGATAAAGCAAAAAGAAAATTTTAATCAAATGCACAGAAATAGAAAGTAAATTTCTGATTAAAATTATATGCGGAAAAGGTGTAACTCGCGGAGATTTATTACATACTTCATGTATTAGAAATGTAAAAAAAAAAAAAAAAAAAAATTAAGTAAATCCGGGTATCGGTACAAAGAACGATGCAGGAAGCGAATTCGTGTCGTGAATTAACGTTCTTTTGATAAACGATTTAAGAAAAAGAAAAAAAAAAAAAAAAAAAAATAGAGCTGAAAAAACACATAAACGAACACACAAACAAACACACACATACACACAATGCGACACCGCTACCGTTTCTCTTTTTTCGCCGATCCGAGAAATTGTTTTCACTTGTTGGATCGTTTATTTTGTAAGTCAAAACGTAAACTTTTCAATTTAAATCTTAAACGTTCCGCGACTTTGATTATGAAAAAAATAAAAATAATAATAATAATAATAAACTATTATGCATCGATTCGCTCGTACGATAGATTTTCTCGCGTAGAATATACCGATTTGACACAAGTGTGCGTGGAAGGTTAATTTTTTGTTTCAAAGATAAAAAAAAAAAAAAAATGACAATTTTGAGTAAAAAGAAAAAAATTTAACCGTATAAAAGAAGGAGTATTCAAATTAAACTTTCTCCGTCGATCGAATTGTAATGACAAATAATAGGAATCTACCGATACTTTTACGATAGCTTATACACAACGATAATCGTTATTTAGCATTAATATAATACGGTTTCTTTCACCGCATATAAAACATCGCGCTTGCACTTTCTAAACATATGCTTATCAAAGTGTTATTGTTGTTGCTGTTCTTTTTTTTTCTTTTTTTTTTTTTTTTTTTTTTCTCTTTTCATCGAATACAAACTCAGTCGTGGGCTGATTCACATCGATGAAACTGTGTTATATATATATTGTAGCTGGTGTACGGTATTGCGTATCGGGTATCACTTTTCCAAAGATCGACGTTAATTTTAATAACGAGAGAGCGACATAGCGAGAGATTCATAACGACGTTAGAACGTTAATCGTTAATATCTTACGTGTACGATATTAATGATATACATTATAAATAAATAATTTAAATATTAGATCGTAAAAATACAGTCTGGATAAAATATTCGAACGATACGATATTTACGTAACGCGAAAAGTAAAATGCATAACGATAAACGCGCGAGATTGAAAATCAATCGCTATCGTATCTCGAAAATACCGAAAAATAAGAATAACGACGCGAATGTTATTGTACGTGTCTCGTCGCTTTCTCGCGACTCCTCGCGCCGTTGATTATATCGAGCACGCGCGCGCACAATATTCATCGATTTACCGCGTCGCGTAAACACACATACACACACGCGCATACACGAGCGCTTACACAAATGCATCTCGTTGCGCTTTTCCGATCGCGCGTCCATGTGTATATTATATGTGTGTATCGACGTCAGTCGATAGACGCACAGAAAAATCTCACCATAGAAATCAGCTCGAGATTCGTCGTGTCGATATCTTACGATTTTCACCTTGCGTCTATGTATATATTGTACATAGTATGTATAAATACGTGTATAAAGCGGGAGGTGCATTGACGCCTCGCGCGCATAAAAATGGAAAGTCGCGGGCTCCCCTTTTGCCCGTCTTGTGTTATACAGCGAGAGTAATTTGCGGCGCTACTTGAGTACATACCGAGCGAATGACCTTGGCAATGGCAATCGCTGGGATTGTCGTTGAACGGGAAAGCAAAAGACTCGTTTTCATCCCGTGGTTTTGCTTTATTTTTAACGAGATCTTACAATTTTTTTTTTTTTGTTTTTTTGTTTTTTTGTTTTTTTTTTTGTTTCTCTTTTTTCATTTGCTTTGACTTTGTCGATCGCGGCTGCTACCGCGAGCGAATAGCGCGTTGGATCTTGCGGTGTAAATCGGTGCGCCGATTAGGTTTTGATCGAACGTTCGTGGATAATACCATATTATAGGCGTGCGTGTGTAAAGCGTTGCGGTTGCGAAATTGACTCTTTTCTTTTTTTTTTTTTTTTGTTTTCTTTAATGCAATTTATCGCCCGAATATTTATTTCCCCTCGGCGGAATCGCGAATCGTGGAATAAGATTCGAATAAGGCAATTTATTTTTCTGGAAATATGTGCTTTATGAAAGTTGATGTTTTTGTAAAATTGTCGAGAATGGAATCTGTTTGTCTTCTTTTTTTTTTTTTTTTTCTTTAATCAATAGAAAGTAAAACTTTTTAAAAACTTATGATGTCGAACGTTTTCTTGATCGTCAAGTAAAAAAGTAGACCAATCGATTTGAGATTATTTTTTATTTATTTATTATACAAAAATCACATACTCAACATGTTTGTAAAATTTTTACTTCACATCGTTAGACTTACTTTGACTTTGATCATCCTAATTGAAACTCGAACGATCCGAGTAACGTTCGATAGTTCTACAAGCTCGATAAAACTTGGAAAACTCTCGGAAACAAAAAAAAAAAAAAAAAAAAAAAAAAAAAAAATCGCTTCAACATCATTAGTACATAAATATGTCAATCTCAATCGTTGGATTGATAAAAAGAGTTAGAGAAAATTTTAAAGAGCGTCGGTATGCGCAATTAAACGTAGCACTGTTAGAGCATGGCTTTAAACACGTTTTACAAGACTTTTCGTTTGCTAAAACGTCGTGCTTAAGGATGATCGTAACAAAAACTCGGCCCATTACATTATATTATCCAAAATAACAAATTTCTACGTGCGTACGTGCAACTTAGGAGATCGTCTCGTAAAAGTGAAATTGTCGCGGCCGATTATGAAAATTTATCGTATCGAATAATAAAAATCCAAAGCGAGACCGCAAAATCTCTTGTAAAAAAGAACGAAATAAAAAAAGTAAAAAGTCGCGTCTCGTTCCCACCCAATTAAAAGAAACTTTCCTTTTGTACACCGGAAAGTAAAAAGTCCATAGTAGAGCTCTCGATAAAACAAATAAAAAAGAGAGAGAGAGAGAGAGAGAGAGAGAGAGAGACGAAAGAAGAAAAAAAAAAGTGAATTTTTCATATTCTCTTTCCTTACGAAATAGTTGTGCTCGACGGTTCTATGAGATAAAAAAAAAAAAAAAAAAAAAAAAAAATAATAATAATAGTAATAAAAGAAAAAAAAGACAGAAGTCGAGCAATTATTCACGTACGCGCATTTCCCAAAGTGGACAAGGTGTGTTGTCCGTTTTTGAAGATCCGATCGCGAGCAACATAGTTCAAGTTCACTCGAGTTCGCGCGGCTTTCCCCGACTACGTATAGCGCGCACGTGTATATATGTATGTATGTTTATGTGTGTGTGTGTGTGTGTGTGTGTGTGTGTGTATATGTGTGTATGTATGCATGCATGTATGTATAAGTACTCGAATCAGGTTGAAACTCTCCTCCTCTTCCTTTTCTTTCTCGGCCAATGTCCCTGCGA
The DNA here is from genome assembly GCA_949987625.1 of Chalcis sispes. NCBI lineage: Eukaryota > Metazoa > Arthropoda > Insecta > Hymenoptera > Chalcididae > Chalcis > Chalcis sispes. Next base: position 3,761,792 of record OX465094.1, on the reverse strand, counting down.
GGCTCGAGCTAGCGTGTGGTTTAATACTCTCCTCCGTTAGAGATCGGGAGATATGGAGAGGGAGAGAGAGACTGCTTTTGCTTAGCTGCTCTCGAACGGGGGGTATAAAACGGTAATGCACGTTATTTGGAGGTCAGTCGATGTCCAGATATATTCGATTATATATATTTTGATTTAAGAGAGGAGCTTCGTTCATTTGATTATTTATCGTTTGGTTTTTTCTATCGGTTTATTTATTTATTTGTTTGTTTATTTATTTATTTATTTATTTATTATTATTATTATTATTTTTTTTTTTTTTTGTTATCGTTCGTTTTTTGTGTGGCTTGTGTCGTTTGAGTGAGAATTAACTTCGTTTCGATTGTCATCATGCTGACCGTAAGTTTACTATTTGTCGTTATCCTTCAACTTCTTTCTTTTTTATTTTAAATTTGTAAAAGATTTTTTATTTGTTTAATCGATGATTTTCATTGTTTAATTGTTTATATTATTATTTTAATAATTCTTAAATTATAAAATTTTTATAAATATTTTAAATAAAGTGTCAAAATTTTAATTTACATATTCCTATTTATAAATTTAAATAAAACATTCTAATTAAATTCAATAAATATATGTCAATTTATAACAATATAATTTTAATCAACGTAACGTTAATTTAAAATTTTCTAAAATTTCGTTGTAAGTTTTTAAAAAATTTAAAGTATAATTGATCGAAAGAATTATCTTTCATTATGCTAAAAGTAACTAAAGCATTGTTTTGAAATTGTTTATTCTCTGAAAAATAGTTACAACGTGACGCTTACAAATTTACATTTTATTACCCGATTGTGTTATTATTACATTAATGTAATATAAAGGATTATTAAATATTTTCAGTTTATTTTTGCGGCCGTTTGCGTAGCCGTAGCATCGTCTGAATCTTCGTCAGTCAGCAGTAAGTGAAAAATTTACATTTTTAATTTAATAATCAATAAGTATATTAATTAATGATAAAAAGAAAAATTATACGTTGATTATAAAGTTTAGGGTATTAACAATACTTACTTTTCATTATATAATTTACGATAAATAACATAAATTTAAATAGTAGTATTGAGAAAAATTATTATCATTTACTTAATATCTGCTTTATATTTAAATAAAACGTTCATGAGCAACATTAGTATAGAAAATATTTATACTACTTTATATCCCATCGATTAACAGAGATGCAACGAGAAATCCGATTTTCTCTCGAGAGAAAGTTCGGCAAAATTTAATAAAAATTTTTCACGACGATATGGATAATGTATGTAAGCAGGTGTGCGTTAAGCGCGATAACACAAACTGTACGTACTCGACATAAATCGTTCTCTGCTTCGTTTTTTTGCACAAACGCCACATGCGCTAATATAAAATTTAATATAACCTTTTACGGCTTTCTCCGTAATGTTTAAGGGGATGAGAATTTTACTCTAAATACGCGTCCTTAATACAGCGCTTATATCGTAAAACGGCTCTTCTAACCGTTCGTTAAAGAATTTTATATTTTTATAATCGTTCTTTTACACCGCTTTATCGCATCATTAAAGTATACGTTCAACCGTCCGTACTAATTATATATACACTTTGCAAATCAACAAATTCTTTCACGAAACGAAAAAATAATAAAAAAAAAAAAAAAAAAAAAAAGAAAAGAAAAAAAAAATAAAAAGCAAAGTCTTCTCTCTTGCCGGCGCACCTTGAAAACACCGCTATGAAATATCAATTACAAAGACGCGGTCAATTTCCCCTCCGTAGTGAAAATGAAAAGGAGTAACAAAAGACGTGCCATCCGGCAAACTACGCGCGATATCTCCTTTGAACGCGCGTGCGAGAGAGAAGATGAAGATAGACGTAAAATAAAAAAGCGACAAAATCCGCGCAACGGTACATATATATATATATATATATATATATATATATATATATATATATATATATATATATATATAGGCTATAATCAATTACGCACACTACACGCGCTCGCGTGCAAATAGACGTTTACCGTGTGGGCCGCTCGCGCACCACTGCTCCACTTTTCCACGCACCGTTGGATACCTAATTACATGCACGACACACCGCGATATGTACACGCGTTAAACTCGCACGCGCAACGGTTTTGTTGGACGCGCGTGAAAAACTTTATGGAAAAGTTTCATCGATGGCACACAACGCGAGTACGTACATATGTATATATGTATGTATATATATATATATATATATATACACATGGGTGATATGCATATACGCGTACAGATGCCAAGAATATTCGTACGGCTTTCACCGCGAGCGCGCGTCTAACGCGTATCGTGTCGCGTGAACGATATTTTCCATTTGCGTGTCTACACATACATACACGTGTAAGCGCGCGAACGAGCGAATTTAAAATCAGTCCCGAATGCAATTAGAGATCCGCGCCAAGAGAGAAATCGCCCCTATGATGTGTACCGCTCCCGTGATTATTACCTATATAATAAAACATACTCGGATCCTTTCATTGCGAAAAGGCCTTTCGATCTTGACCGAGCTTTGCTTTTCTTTATAGAACGCTCATAAATTTTATACATTCTTATATAAACGTTTAACATCGAGCGACGTTTAAAATAACAAACGATTCATCGCTTCGCGAGTTTATTCTTATTTGCGATGAGAACGTTGTATACGTATATATTTGTGCAATTTTTTAAGGTATAAAGATATATTGTTTTACGTATGGCTAATGGTAAATTTAATAAATTATGGGTTAGAAAGTATGTCGTTTCAATAAACACGGAGAATTATACGTTTTATGGAGTCTGGTTTAATGGAACAAAACGGATGTGGATAGAAAATTAAAAAATTAACGTACAATATACGAGGGAAAATTAATAGACCGATAGACGTGCGCTGGCTTTTTTTTAATTTTTGATAAAAAAAAAGAAAGGAGACTTTATTTACTGAGAACTAGAGAAAGTTAAGGAAAAAACAAAACTTTACGTGTCTACGTTTATTTTTATACGCGATGGCAACGCCTCGTGCAAACTAATTTTGTTGTGTATTGTTGTATTTTCAAAACATTGCAAAGTAAACGAGGAGAATTAAAATGAATATTTCGTTTTAGAATTAAGTTTTAAATAAATATTACATAATTAATAAATAATTATTTGCTTTTTACGAAAAAAAAAAAAAAAGGTTACTCTTCGAGTCCGAGTAACGCGCGAGATTATGAATATTCGGCAAGCAGTTATTTGAGCGGAAAACCAAGCTACACCGATCTCGGAAGTAATTCGTACATAACAACCGGTGGAGCATCGCCTTATTCAAAAAGCGAATCTCGTTACTCGACCGACACAAGCAGCGACAGGTATAAACGCTTTTTTCTTCCTTTTCTTTATTCGATCTTTTTGTTTGTTTGTTTGTTTTTTTAATTTTTTTTTGATTTTTTGATTTTTTTTTACTATTCGCACATAAAACTCGAAAAAACGTGGGTTATTATTTTTCTTCTCTCCCAGCACCGATCCACGAGCAAGTCTGACAAGCAGCTTCTACAAGACCAAGTACGGCAACGAGGCGGTCGTAAACGCATTGCGTTCGGGCAGCTATCATGCTTCCTCGTCGTCGCCTACCTCGTCATCCGGGGCCGAGCTTACCGCTCACTACGGCACAGCCGGCGATTACTCCTCTACCGGCGCTCATCCTTCCTCATCCTCCTCCTCTTCCTCGTCTTCGTCCGCGTATTATACCGGAAGCACGACCGGTTCGGCTCACGCACTCCCCTCTTCCTCTGGAGCTTCCACCTCGTCCGGGGATTATTCGAGCTCGGGATTGTACAGCGATCGCACACCCGGCGAACTACATCGGGGAACATACTCCTCATCCGCCGGTGAGGCAAGCAATCCCGGTGTACAGGCCGAGTATACCGGACGACCGTCCGGTTCGATTTATAGCACGTACTCGGGAAGTCCTGCGGGAGTGGCCGAGTATTCGCAAGCTCGACCGTCGAGTTACGCTCACGGGTAAGGAGATTGTTTTTTTTCTCTTATCGTGTCGTCGTTCGTCAATGTGCGTTATTTAACATAAAAATAATAAAGAAATTTTTTTGTTCACAGTGGAATAGGCGGTCCAATGTCTTCATCCGGCGAGTACGCGTTCGGTAATTCGGGCCATCACCATCACCACCACCACCACCCGCATCATCCATCGAGCGTCGGTGGCTATTCCCTCGGCGACGATTATCCAACCCATCACGTACAAACTCAGCCGTCGCACGGCTACAAGACCTACGTGATGAGCAGCGGCGGTCCTTCGTCGTCTTATCCCAGCAAATATCAATCGGTGTTCGGCGCCATCAAAAGCTTCTTCGGCGGTGGTCCCGTCGTCTCCGACGCGGCATCTAGCGCCAGTCACGCGCCTTCGTATCCGTCCGGACCGAGCTCGGCTTATTATTCATCCGGAATGCACGGATCGGGTCATCATGCCCCTTCTGCTGCGGCATTGACTTCCGGTGGACCTGGATATTACTTTAGTTCCGGGTAAATTTATTCATTTAATTTAATAAGAATACGATTTTCCTCAAAATCCTCCACGCTTAACGATTTCAACAAAACTTACAAAAAAAAAAAAAAAAAAAAATAATCAACTAGCAGATCCGGACCGTCCGCGTCGTACTCAAAGAGCTATCCGCCAATGCGTCTAATGTCGAGCTACGGTAACAGCGGCAGCAGTGCCGGCAGCGCCGGAGGTAGCGGCAAAATCATCGTCATCAGAGACAGCGGCAGCGTCCACGGCTCGGGCTATCCGTCCAGCGCGGGAACGATTCTTGGCTCGGGTTCGAGTCATCCGAGCAAAAGTAAAATCTCCGCGTTCGCCTCCGCCGGTGCTGGGCCCACATACATCTCTGCGGCGCCTAGCTCTTTGTTAAAGGTATGTTGAATCTGACAAACGATTTAGATAATTTTAATTTCCATTCTTAAAATTGTAACGCGTGAAAAATTTCTTTTTACACACATTAATTTTATTTATCCAACAGAGTTATTCAGGCGCACCGCCAAGCAGCGGATATTCCGGCGGTTATTCGAGCGGCGGAAACTTCGGTGGTGGACACGGAGGAGGCAGTACATTTTTAGGGTATTCGGCATAATTGGTAACTCTAGACTTCGCGTTGTCCTAGTGGAAATATTTTCGTGCAGTAAAGAGAAGCTGGAAAAATAAAATTTTACGACCTGTAACATTTATATATATATGAGGTTACGGCCATAAGAAAGAAATGGAAAACCATTATTTGCGCGTAAGAATGAACTTTGCGAAAAATCACTTGCAAATAAGTATTTAACGTAAATTATTTATTGTGCTTTAACGATTATTTTTATTTATTGGATTGTTTATCGTAATTTATACGATAAACCAATTATATAACGATAGATTTTTGCATAATTTACGATAAATCCAAAAAATATGATATCGAGAGAAATAGTTAATTAAAATTATAATACTGAAAAGATTTATTGAATGCAAGTGAATATTCATTATAATACTCGATGAAAAAAAATAAATAAATAAGTAAATAAATAAATAAATAAATAAATAAATTACTTTTTAATTAAAAGAGTTTAAAAAGTAAATGAGTATTGAAATAAATACTTATTTGGATTCAATAAACATTTTATTCAGTAGTATACATATCGCGATTATGATGATTAAATAATTGTGATAACTTTTATCGTACAAAATATTTTCATATATTTTGTATTAATTTTATGACCACATTTTACAAGTGTAAAGTTTAGTTGAAAAACTAAACTCGCAAATAAATGTGTAAACGTAGAATCACCAATGTCTTGCTTCTTACAAGATAAACTAGAAAAATTAAATTGGAGCTTAAATCGATAAGTACCTGACGGAAAAATATTTCCACAAAGGAACTAACTGAAATATTTATTTATCATAAAAAAAAAAAAAAAAACAAAAAAAAAATAATCATTTCTAACAATTATTTTTCATTTTTAAAATTATAATATTTTCTATTCACTAATAACTATTTTTATTAATTATATTTCGATTAAATTCTTTACACAAATATTTATTAACGAATGGAAGAAATTGTAACGAAAATTTTGCATTGAAACAGGTATTAAAAGTAGAATTTTGCTTTTACATTTTATAATATTTTCTGTTTGATGTTTTTAATTCTAACAGTAAAAAAAAAATCGACATTTCCATACTTTTTGATTTTGTAAAATTATGAAAGTGAGCGATATATCCTACAATGTGTGCTGCGGTCGAGCGTGTGAATATATTTATTAAAATGTACTCTTAAAATAACGTGTATGTATCTATCTATATTTTTAGGCGCTTATTTTTGTACTGACTTTGTTAATAAAAAGAAAGAAAAGTTGTTGTGTCGACGGAAAAGGCACTTGTTCATTACAAGTTAACGAAAACATTCTACTAATTCATTTTTCCTTGTACTTTCCTCGTAACCTTGCCTTGAAGATTCGTTTCAGTTCTAGCCGAAGGTGGAGGAGTTCGCATCAATTTTGGTTTGGCTAAGAATGCTTCTTCTTCTTCTTCTTCTTTGAATCGAGACTGTGCTTCGTTTTTTATTGGGGGTAACATTTTGTTTGATGCGTTACTGCAATAATAAATTATTCATTAGTTTATGATAGTAAATTAAGATTTTATTTTATAAAAATATTAATTTTAAAATAAAATTTTTAAATGAAAGAAAAATTGTTATTTTTTTAATTAGCTTCAATTATTGAAGAAATAAACCACTTAATTATATGAAACGTAAAAATGCAAGCAAAAATACACGCAATAATTACTCTTGAAAGTAATTTATAATTAAATCTATTTCTTATTGAAATGAAAATAAATTCAATTGCATTTAATTTTAATTGATTCAATACAAATAAAAAATAAAATGACCATTTACGAAAAATTAGTCGACATAATATATTTAGAGATTTATGTTTAAAGTGAAAGTATTCTTACAATTAAAACATAAAATTAAAACTTAAAAAAAAATTAAAACTTATTAAACGATTAATCGTAAGATTGCATTTGAAAGCATTTCAATTATTTATCGGGAAGATTTAAAATGATCGGTAAAGATTTAAAACGGCCGATATATTAGCCATGACGTACTAAACACAGTTAATTATAAATTAATATCTGAAAAATTGTTTTAACTCACGCCACTCCTGTGCCACTTTTATTCTCATTCGCTATAAAAAAAAAAAATTTTGATTTAATTTCGTGCATCTGATTTAAAAGCTGCAATCATATTAAATTATAATTCGGTTCCGTACCTTTCGTTTTAGAATCGACAAATGTAATTTCACTTCCAGCGATTATCGTCGATGTACTACTCGATCCTGTTTTTTTACTTTCTCTGCAAAGCATTAAATTCATTGAAACAAAAATAATAATAATAATAAAAATAGAAATTAAACAACTATTTTTTAATTTTTTTTTACGATAAATAATACCATCGATCATTATTTTATGTTAAGAGTATAATATTGAAAAAATTGTATTCTTAGATGAAAATCTTAGAAAAATATAATTTCAAAAGAGCAAATAAGGAATGGCTTTTTTTAGAAAAATGAATTCTACTGAATTATTTTCCACGATACGGTAAAAAATAATTTGATGTCATTGAACTCTAAAAGCAGTTTCGTTTAGAAATAAAAAATGCAAAATAATTCTGCAAAAATAAAATAAGAAATTATACATTAAAATAAATAGATTTTAATAAAAATAAGTATTAATTAAATAGTTAAAATTAATTATGCTGCTACTGTAATTAAAAATAAATTTATAAAATGGTGCATTTGTTTTTATTTTCTTTAAATCAATTAAATTTCAAAACATTATATTAATAACTAAAAAATGTATGCTTATTTTTTATTAATCATTTTACATAATTAAAAATAAACGCAAATATTTAAAGCATAGTGAACCAATGAAAAAACATTTTTTTCAACAGTTACGTCCAATTTTTTAGTTAAGATGGTTTCAAAATATATATACTAACTTGTGTGATATAGTATTGGCGCAATTTTCAACCATTCTTTTATCGAACGAATTTTTCAACTCCAAATCATAATTAGGTAAAGAGTAATACATTGATAGTAATTTCTCACCCTGAAGATCTTCTATCTCACCTTTTGTCGGATCACCTTCTTCCAGTTCATTTTCTAGATAATCAAAAATTTCCTAAAAAAAATATAATAGTTTTATACAGGAAGTGATTAATTAATATAAAACTTGAAAATCTTACATTTTCTTCGTCTGGAAATTCGTCATCGGATAAATTTTTATCACACTCTCTTTTATGTATTTTTAATGTATGGGAAAAATGTTTTCTATATAAAATTAAAAAAATAAAATTCAAGATACTTTTGTAATGAATTAATAAATAATAAATAATTTTTAAACTGTTACCTAAGTTCTTGATCATTCTCTACATAATTAAACTCTAAAATTTCTCCAAGATGTAATCTTTTAGCTTCTTCATTTATTTCGTTATTTAATAAAAAATTTTGTAGAGCTCCATTTACATACGGCAATATCTTTATAAACAAAATAGGTACATAAGAAAAATCTTTTATTAAATTAATACAATAGGATTCTTTATTATTATATACATATATATTTTTTTTATATAATATAAAACATATTACTTTAAAATAAGATAACGACCATCGATCTTTTAAAAATAAAAAGTAGAGATAAAGTAAAACAATGAATGGTAATAAAAAATAGTATTACTAGTATTACTAGTATACAATAATAGTAGTACAATAATACTAGTAGTACAATAATAGTATTACTGCTCAAGATATGAAAAATCTTACCAATATACAATCAGTAGTTAATAAACTTATCATAGTTGAGATAAAAAGTGGTGCAATAGCAGAGGCTCTTATTCTTGCTGCACTTTGAAACGAAAGATTCATCAATAAAGCACAAGCATATTCTAATCTATATGATCCTATCTTAAAATGTTCACTACTTAAATGATGTATTAACCATTCAACTAAGTTAGCTTCAATCATATAATTTCTCTGTTGTTTTCGTAATGACATTTTTTGAAGTGTAGCTAAAAGCATTTCAAAAGTTGTAGGATTACCATCTCCATTACTATAAGTATCTAAATATTTGATGATCTGTAATTAAATAAATTATTTTAATATTATATTCTTTTAATTTATAAGAAAAAAAAAACAATTATTTTCTCACAGCATTTAATACTACAGGACCAGTAGCTAAATAAAGTCTACCATTGCTCAACGATGCTAATGCATTTAGAAAACGAGAAGCACTTTGTTGAATTAAATTCACTGAAATATCTGAATTGGTTGGTTGTAAAATGTATGACAAAATATTATTTTCATAAATATTTAATATATTTCCTTGAATTCCTAATAAATCATTATTAATATATTCGTGAACAGTTTCATCTCTATGTTCTGGTTGAGTCAAAGTAAGTTTCTTACAACAAAAATATTTTTACCCATAAAGATACTTATTAAATAAGTTAATGATATAAAAAATTATTTGTACATTATTCAACTTACTTGGCGCAGAGCTTGAAGTAAAAATAATTTTGATTTTATATTTCCATTTTTTAAATGGAATTTTATTTTATTATAATCTAGTAATTTAGGAGGCACTAGAATATTATATAGAATATTTTGTTTTACTTTGGTAGAAAGAATATTTTTAGAAAACTCTTCTTTCATATTTGTACTTGTGTCCTACAAGAAAAAAAAATAAAAATATCTTAATAATTAAAAATTATTTTTTACGTATGAACCTCTGAGTCAGTCTGTAAGTTTCTATTAAATCTGTCAGGGAAAATTTTCATACAAGTTTCTAAAATTGTATCTAAATTTACAGGTTGACCTCGGACAGATTCTTCCAAGGTAATAGTTAATTTTTCAGCAATATCATTCATTTTTTGATAATCTTCATGAAGTTTGTAAAACTTCATTTTTAATTTTCTATAATGTTTGTGAATTGTGAATAAACGAGATTTAGTTAAATTGAGTTCATCATTGTACAATATGGATTGCTTACGAGGCACAATACAAATGTTAGGAGTTACTACACTTGCAATGTGATGAGGTTCGCTAATCAATGAAAATCCAGTACCACTTTTAATACCACTTATTCGCGTTTGAGTACTTCTATTAAATTGAAAATATAATATTAAAAATTAAAAAATTATATTTATGTTATTGAAATATTATATTTATAATTATCAAAAGCAAAATATGAAATTAAATTTTAAACTCACTTTGTATGTAAATTACCATTAATTATATTTTGATCACTAGCAATCCATTCTTGAATATCTTTATTTTTTATAGCTGAATGAATGATTTGATTACATGATATATCAGAATTGTTTTTATTAAGTTTACTTTTATCATTATTTGCATCACAAGAAAAATTATTTATTAATGAATGATTCTCGGCATGAAATTTATTAAATTCAATTAGATTGTATGAAGTATGATAATGTTCTGAAATTGATTCTTTTTCAGACAGTAAAAGTCCATCCTTAAAAAACAAAATTAAAATATGTACAAATTTTAAGAAATAAATTCATTCATGTTCATTAGTATATTTACTTGGAAACATTTATTGATAAACTTTTGTAAATCAACAGTTAATTCTTCTAACCAGTCAGTACTAAATATCTTTTTCATAGACTCATCTTCGTGTGGATTAACAATATATGGTAATGCAAAAAGGGTTTTTAATGAATTATCTTTTAATTCAAAAGTTAATTTTTGTCCATCATTAGAATTTAGAAAATCTTCTAACTGCTTCATACTGTCAATTGCTAATTTGCTTTGATCACCTTCTTGACTCTAGACATAACATTTATGTTGTCAGTTTAAATCAAATTTAAAAAAAAAATTTGAAACGTTACAATACCTTTTCAACTGCAAAATCTAATTTATCTGCAGTATTTTTCAGAATGATTGATACTTTACTCATGCTATCGCTTGCTGAAAAGTAATAAATATATTTTTAAAATTTTAATTCAATTATAATTAAGCTCAACCATAAAATTTTATGATTAAATTCACCTTTTTTATTATTTTCTTGAAGCAGAATTACGCGTATTGGTAAAATAGCATAATGTACTCTAAGTTTTAACGTCAAAATTTTATATTCAATTGTTTCCTTGACAACTGATGAAAATGACACATGCCAAATCTGTAATAAAAACTCTTATAAAATAAATGAATGTAAATTTGTTAAATATATATTTATAAAAAAGATAAATTTACATGAAAAAAATTCTCCCAATTTCCATATAAATATTCCAATATTATTTTATCACAATTATCATGAAGTATATTCTTGATATAAGTTTCATTATTTGGTATTAAATCAACCATTTCTTTGTTGTTAATATCCAACTAAAATATAATGTGCAAATTAAACAATGGAAATAATTATTAAAAAAAAATAACATAACATACCTCATCATTATTCAATGTTGAATCCATCATTTTATTTTATTAAAAATTAAATATATTAAAATAATAAATTTAAACTTAAAATTGTTTTAAAAATTATAACAAAATTTTTTTGTAAAGTTTGGGCTTTTAACAATATTATTAAAAATCAATTTTTAAAATTCTACAAATAGTAAACAAAATATAGAAAATCATCAATAAATCATGTAAAAAATAAAAAATATACTTAATCACTTTTTTTCATGAAATTTTGAAATTTTTTGCACCACCATAATTATTGTTACGTGTGTTCACGGAAAACTGTTATAGTCTAATCATGTTTATTCCTATAGTATATTATAAATTAGAAAATCAATAATTTGTGATCAAGGAAACTAGAGCAATATTACCATCAAAATGCGATTAACGGTTACTTATCGTAATTTAAAAAATTAATCGATAGAATTTAATTATTGTTGAATTTTATATAATATCGTCTTTTATATTTTATATAGTGTCGTAAATCATATTAAAAATTAAACTATTTAATTTAAATTTCATTTTCTAAAATTTGATTTAACATATAAAATAGTTATCAAAAGTAATAATATGAATAAAAGAAATTTAAACATTCTAAATAAAAAGCAATAAATAGAAGTTAAATTTTATATAAAATAAAGTTTTACTAACTTTGTAAATTTTATTAAAACGTTCACATTAAAACTATTTAAAATTAACGTTATTGTACATTAAAAAATTCGTATTATTTACAAAATTTATCATATAAATATGTTTTGAAATGCATATTTTTGCATGTACAAAATTTTTTCCAATTGTATTAGTATTTAAATATAAAAAAAAATATGAAGCCAAATTACAATTTATAAATTGACAGCAGTCAAGCAATTGTAAATATGTCAATTAGCAAATTTTTTCACTTATAAAACTAATAATATAAAATTTTTTTCAACTTAATTATTCCCTTATCATCATTTTTAAACTTCTTTCAAATAAATATGATTACAAATTTAAGAGATAAATGTAAAATTCAATGAAATAATTAATTTGACAATAACTAGAATGAATAATGTTTCATTTTTTATAACAATTAATTAAAATTAAATATTTTTATTTCTTATTATCAACGAAATATTTTTCTAAAAGTTTCAGTATATATAAAGTGAACCATCAGCTGGTCCTAAATATCTTATAGATATAAGCATCACATCAATTAGAGTCCATACTCCAAGTCCTCCAAAACTGAATAACTTTCCAATACCTTCTTGCCAATGACCTAAATAAAATCTATAAAAATAAATATTGTAATTTAAAAAGTTTTATTTAATTATATCAATGATGATTCTTAGATAAAATTTTTAATTTATTTTATTTAAAAAGATACAAATTTATCAAGAAAATATATTTAAAGAAAGATTTACCTATCAGCCCCAAAACCTCCTAGTGTTATACTTAGAATAAGTGCAGTTGACCATTTGTAACCTCCTGTCCAATTGCAAGGCAAATTTTTTAAAAATTTTCGTCTTCCCAAACATAAAATATTACCATTTACTGTACAATTTGTGCTGAAAATTACAAAATAAACAATTATAAATAATTTCAAATTTCAAAAAATTAATATTTATTTTATTAAAGTAACAATAAACTGTTATTAAATATAATAAGTGAATAAAAGACTTTTTATTGAAAAATTTTAAATTGAGTTTACAATTAAGAAACTGAAAAATACTAACCGATAATACTGTTGAGGAGACGAAATAGAATTACATGAATTTTTCTGATGACAATCATGTTCCCAGAAATCAGTTTGATAGCAATATCGACAAATATATGTTTTCACAAAATTAGTTTCACCCTAAAGAAATTTTAAAAATTAATTAGTGTCAAGATTGTTTTTGAAAAAAATTTTAATATATTTTTGAAAATTACAAATAATAAAATATTAATTTTATTCTTAAAAAGTTTATTAAAATAAACCACAAAAAATCAAGTACACAATATACACAATGTAAAAAATAAAAAAAATTATAAATTTACTCACTACACAATCAACTTGATCTTTGACAGTACAATTGGCAGTGTATGAAGAGCCATATACGCAATTTTGATTCAAAGTACATGTTAAGCATTGAACATTCAAATCAGAACAAAATGACCCAGGTTTACATAAATCTATCAAAAATTCATCCTGAAAATAAGTGATAAAGTTTATAGTCTGTTAATAAATCTGTAATAAATTTAATTTAATTTTTTTAATTCAACCTACCTTTTTATTAAATGCAGGTGTTGAATTTGTCATAATCATATAATTGGAAATGTGATCTGTAATAAAATTTTAGTTATAATAATGTAAACATTTTACAAATACAAAAAGTAATTTAATATATGCATCAAATGAAAAACTATTTAATTTTATAATTTATTTTTACCTCCAAGACCTGTATTGGCTTGTTTTATTGTAGTTATTAAAATAGCAAAAATAAGAAAAATTACATTTTTTACATTCACTCTAATAGCATGCATACCGAATTTCTATAAAGAAAATATTTACAAACATTCGAGTCTAGTGCTAAAAATATATATATATATTCAGAATTTCGGATAAAATCACTTTTCTGCAAGTGGTAAGGTTGTACTCTAATTTATGTCATTATCATTTGATAGTAGGTAATGTAGATCTCGTATTTATTTTAGTTAAACTTTTATTTATATTCGATCAGAAATAGGTTATAACTTGAAAAAGAAAATTATATAATAAAAAAAAAAAAAAAACAACAACAAAAATTGACAATGTTTGGACAACTTAAAAAAACTCAAATTTATTTTTGTATAGTGCTTGGAACTTTGAGTGGATTTTATTTTTGGAGACCTTTATTAGAAGAACAATCAAAAAGACAGCAAAGTGAAATTTTTAAAAATGAAGGAAAAGCATAGAAAAAGAATGAATTGTTATATCGATTTTCAATAAGTTAATGTAAGTAGAATTTATTCAATTTTTAAAACTTTATTATGCATATAAAAAAGAAATTATAAAATTTAATCTTCATTACAAACACAGCAAATGTTTCTTTTAATTGTTTATTTTCATTATCTTCATTATTGTAGATGGAAAAGCTGTTATTTCTTTGAAGAATATTTTGGACGAAGATAATTTATAATTAATATTTTACAAAGCTTTATTATAAGCAATTATAGGCTATAATTTACAAGCAGAATATCAATATTAATAGTGTATTGCATGATTTATAACTTGTAATATAAATAATAAGATATATTTAAATGTAGTATATGAATTTATACTTTTTAAATGTCTATGAATAAATATTAAATTATTATTATAAAAAAATAAACCTTTTTAATGTCAATACATTATAGACTTAAAACAATTCTTATATGATTATAATTCTACCTGCTACTCATTTAAACATTAAACACTCATGATTGTTTCAGATTGATTCGTCTCCTAATTTTAAATTTAGATTTTTCTAAATATGAGTTATTTATGCACTTCATCTTTGTTTGTACAGTTAAACTATTTATCATGCTGGAATTTTATAATAAACATTTTATATAGTTAATTTTATAATTTTCAAAATTCAAACATTTTTCCTCAACTACTTTGTCGAAGTTATTTAAATTTAATAAAAATCTAAATCAATTCAACTGAATTATTTTAACAATTAAAATTATTTAAATACAGAATATAATACTTTAATAAAATATGCAAATAGTTCTTTAATTTTTTAAATTTTAGAAACACTATCATTGAATGTATACATCGTCATTTATAAAATCAGTTATATCAAAAATTCCACAAAAAAATATGAATAAAATTATAATTATAAATACGTTTTATATTTTTTTTTTTATTTATTATTTCTTTTTTTTATAATATTCATGTATCATATTACAGTATGAGGAATAAAAGTCGAAATATGACAGATAAACATTGTGTAATATAAGTAAATTTTTTTTTTTTTGTCAAACTCATCTTATTTTAACAAACGAATGATATCACTCATGTATAATTCCCTCATTTTTAAAACGTAATAATTACGCTAATATTTTTTTTTTCAAATTCCTCCGCTATTGTTTAAAGCTTTATTAATTACGCACATAACATTCATACGAAAAAACGCCTCGACGTCATTTTACACCATTATCCTCTTTTTTTTTTTTTTTTTTTCAATTAATTCTTTTACATAATCCTCTCGATATAGCCTCTGTACGCAATTTAATAATTTTTTATTACGTTATTCTTCACTCTGTTTAAAAAAAGAATTTTTTTACGTGATTTGTATAAAATAAATTATAGAAAAGTAGCAAACATCTTTATATTGAAAAGTAGATACAGAATATAAAAAAAAATATATATATAGGCCAAATTCAGACATAAATCGAACTTATATTTTGTTGTTTAAGAAAACAATAAATTCATATCTTTTTTTTTTTTTTTTTTTATTTTATTATTGTGACTTCTATTTCTTAACATACACTCATCATTAGTTTTATTTTCATTTTTAAGATCCTCTTCAATATATTATTCTCAGCATCGTCATTATCGTCACTATCATTCATCATTATCATATTTATCATATAAAAACGAACATGTTTAAGCGAAATAAAATGTAGTATGATAAATGTGCGGATTTGTACTCGGCGGAAAAAGTGATTTGAGACGAGATTCGTTTCTGTTCGCTGTTTCGACGTTGTACAAACTGACAATTATGGAATAATTTTTCGCCAACAATTGATTCTACGTATTTATTTTTTATTATTATTTAATATATTTTTTCTTTTTATTTAGAATTTAACAATACATCACTTGACTCAGGAAATAATTATATTTAAATAAATTATATATGAATGATCAACTCGATGAAAATAATACTTAAGGTGAGAAAAATTGTGAATTTTCTTAAATTTGTAAAATAATTTGAATAAAAATTTACGGCACGTAATCAATAAAATTTTCAGAATAAACATTTGCACATTAACATTACGTACAAACATTTTTCATAAATGTTCTAAGTTATTTATATTTATAAGAATGAAATATTGAAGCAGAAAAATAAAATAATATATCATTCGTATAAAAGTTTAATTAGTAAAATAATCACTATTAATAATGAATTTTACACCAATGAGAATAAATTAAGATATAAAATTTAGCAAAAATTCGTTTTTTTTTTTTTTTTTTTTTTTTTTAATTTAGTTATTAAAGATTTATATAGAGAAATAGTTAATTTTTATTCATTTTTACGAATCTTCACAATTTTTCACAATTTTATACATTCCCATTGAGATTTATAATAGCAAGTATTTTGCACACCTTAAATATTTAGTATGCTTATCATTAATTTGCATAAAAATTTTAACTAATTAAAAGATCTTAAAAAGAGGTTGAATTTTTAAAATTTTATGATTTCAAAATAATATAAATTCATGAAATATCTATAATACTCTTTTAAAAATATAATATAAGTTCAATTTATTTTTTAATATATTGTGCACTATATTTATACGAAAAGTGTTAAGAATAATAGACATACAAGAACATAAAAAGTTACAGTTGGGTGCAAATCAACCATTAACTTAATGTAGAGAAACATATTTGCACACAGTATGTGTGTAATTTATACATAATATATAATTTATTTATAAATTCGTACATAATTTTTTCCGAGTATTCCTGCTTTATCCGTGAAATAAAAAATTTCATTTCGTAGATATACAGTTTTAACTAATTATCGAGCTGCAATATATATATATATATATATTTTTTTTTCTTTTTTTTTGTTTATTGCATATTTGAAACTAACACCGACAATTGTTATTTTTTCTTTTGGTTTCTTGGGGTTTTATTTTATTCATTTACTTGCTCTTAAATTCGTATTTACTGTTTGTGTAAATTATTAATGTAGTTGTGTTGATCCCGTTTGTGCAACTTATGGCAGTCTTTGTTTTTATTACAGAAACAACACTTCATTTTATTATTATTTGCCTTTTTTTTACATAGAATTACATACAGTTCGATTAGTTTATAGGAAGAAAATATTGGGCGATGATGTAATATTAAAATTTTATGTTAATGGCAGTGTCAAGTAAATTTGTACGAGCATTCATTTATAAAAGATTTATCATCATTCCGATAAAATATTATACAATTAAATTGTTTTTACATAGTCTCCTTTTTTTTTTTTTTTTAATTTTAATGAAATTTTGAAATGCTTAAACTTTGTATCAAGTCACATTTATTTATCGCTTTTGTAACCATCGACAATTGTCTGAGTTGTATTAAATTATAATAGTCTATTGTAATTTCAAGAATCACGTGCAATAACAATTAACGCATAAATGTTACAATCATCAAATGTATCGAACTGCATGCGATTCCGTAAACTGTAACACAATTTTCACGTGGATTAAACTGACTTTTAAATTTATACAGTCTTAACGAAAATTATACAAATTATTTGTTTAATACTAATAGCAAATATTCCGTTGTGATATTCAATAATCATTTATAGTAGCATAGTAATACGATTATTTGAGAAAGTGTACATTTCTTTTTTTTTCTTTTGCAATGCCTATTTCTACTCTTTATCCTTGTAAAAATTTGTAGTTTTTATAATTTATTATTTAAAAAATACATATAAATAATATAAACAGCAAATAATTAGAATTATTTCGAAAACTCTGCATCTAACTCATAAAAAAAAAATTGTTTAAACTTGTGAAAAATTTAAAGCTTAAAATTTATAAATGTTAAAAGCTTTTGAAAAAAAAAAAAGCAAAAATGTTGATTACATTTTATACCTCTTTATTTTCAATGGGAATTGAAATTAATAATTCACCAGTGTCTGTCAGTGTTTCGTTTGCCATTTTTTATGTTTTGTCTTCTAAATTTAATGAAGTGTTATATAATTAGATACTGACTAGGACACTATTTTCTCTTTATTACCATTGAGCTTTATTTGACCAATCTTTCAAGATACTTAATTACATTTTGCATGAAACGTTTTATGCTTATAATTTATTCCAAACGTCTTAATCTTGATTTTGTAAGTTATCTAATAATGTAATTGCATTCTTCTACATACTACACTTTGTCTTTCAATAAATATTACAATTATTTACATTTTTAGCTGCGATAACTCATTAATCAACATCCTTTTACAGATGCGAAAGGCTCTTCCCTCTTGAGGATTATTAAAAGTTCACACTGGTTGCTGCTAAATATAATAAAAACAAGATTTCATTTTTATCATTTCCTTTTTTTTAAATATAGATTTTATCTATTGATTTTACATTTATATTCTCGAGTTTATAAAAGATTTCGTACAATATTACGTTAAATAATTATGAATACAACATATTTATTACACATGAATCCTGATTATATAGATTGTTAATTTTCACAGTTATTCATAACCATTATAAAGTCTTTTAATTTTATTATCTTTTACTTAACCAAATATAAATTTTACTTTTGATAAAATTGTAAATTTCGTTGATGTAAGTTTTATCGTCAGCTCATTATAATTCAACATACTTTAAGCAATAAATTATAAGATATTTCTTAAACTATTTGGAATAAAAAAAAAGGAGAAATAAATACGTAATAATTACATAAACTTAAAGTGGAATGACACTCGGTAAAGAGTGAGTATATTATTTTGCCCCCATTAAAGGGGAAAGATCGAACTAAGTTCGTTTTTAATTTTTTTCTTTTTATTTGAGCACGGCCCATACGACATTTAGATAAAGAGTATCACACTTTACACATTTACTCCATAACCTTATTACGTTAATGCTCTATGTTTATTTATTTTTTATGTATATATACAAGTTGGCCAAGTGATGTACGAAATTAGAAAAATGATCGCATATCGCTGATTTTTCGTTGCAAAAGTCGCCTGCTTTTTTTTTTTTTTGTTTTTTTATTTTTTTTTTTAATTTTTTTTATTTTTTTTTATTCATCTGCTGACTGTTTTATTACAACCATTGGATTAATTTAGGTCCCGCGGTTTTATTGATTTCAAATTACCTTAATTTTTTTATTTTATTTTCATCACTGACCAGTCTCAAAAAAAAAAAAAAAAAAAAAAATAAGGATTAATATTTAATTATACAATTTAATTGTTAATTTTATATTTCTTTTATAAAATTTTGTTTGAGAATTTTGGATAAAAATAAATATTATTCTTCGTGGAGATGAAAAAGATTTTTATTTGAATAAGTTTTTTATACAAATTGTTTTTTATCCTCCTATATATAATGTTTATTCGAGGCCTAAAATAAAACTATTATATTTATTCTACAGTACATAGAACAAAAACAAAAATTAATATTGATAAAAATATAAAATTAACAATATATAATTTAAGAGATGCTTTTTTTGAAACCTTTCAAGATAAGCGCACATTTTATGGAATGAATCTTGAAAGGTATATAGTTTTTCTAACGCTTTTTCGTAAAAATCAATCAGTCAGTTGCATATCATTATAATTAATATTATTGTTTTTAAATAATTATTTAATCATATAAAATCATTAAAAATGAAAGAAATAATTATAAAACAGAAGACCAGCCGATTTGGACTTTGTACTCAAGACGGGTGTTCACGCAAGGAACGGCACTACTTTGAAATAGATTATTTTTTAAATCTTTCCCATCGATATTTTATTATTCTTTTTTTTTCATTTTTTAAAAAGTCTTATACAAATTGAATATAATAAATTATTCCCCCCTATCACTCGTGTAACGTCTTTATATCGTGCGGTAACTCTTGGCATTATTATTATTAATATTATTATTATAAATTCGGTATAAATAATCTTTATAAATGCATCGAACTTTTAACGGAAAATAAATTGTGTACGTGTTATGTGTGCTTGGTACGCATTTTACTTAATCGCGCGGTTGTTATTTTTTTTCGTTATTAAAGTGTAAAAAGATTTTATAAAAACGTATATTTGGTATACCATTCATGTGGGATTTCAATCGCCTTTTTTCTTGACCTTTCACGTAAAAAATGAACATTCAAATGTGTGCCATAAATGCACTTTTATCTTGTGCTATATTTTATTTTTATAATGAAAAAAAAAAAAAAAAAAATTTGTATAAAAAGAAAAGTAATAATAACAAAAGGTCTTTGTTTATAAACACTTTGATATCAAAGTACATATTGAATATACGAACGAAGAACGCAAAAAACTCACTTATTAAACTTACAGAAGATAACTCTTACTTTAAAGGAAATATATAGCGATATTTCGACATATTTTTATATTAAATTTTACGAAATCAATCAACAAGTATGCTTATAATTTAATACTTTAAAAAAACTGTCATAAATTGTCTCATGAAATTAGCAGTATTAAAAAAAAATATAAAAGTTGTCGAAGTATCGGTCTATATTTTTTATTTCTTTTTTCTTTCTGACTAAATCATAATAAATGCATACGCATAAGTGTAATAGGACAAAATAGACAAACAAACTATCATGACCACTGTACATGATATACAAATTCAATCGATACACGTGTAATACGCCTAATAAATCTTCGATTTAATTTCAATTTTCTTTCCATTTTTTTCCATTCGATGAAAATCTTTGAGGCTTCAAAGGTTCTCTCTAACATTACTTTTTCTTAAATTTCCGAGGATTTAAACGCCCCCTCCTTTTCTCTTCTTTTCCTTCCCCCCCCCCCCTTATCTCTTTCTCTTTTCTTTCTTTCTATAATTCTTTTTCTTTTTAATCTCTCTCTTTCTCTCTCTCTCTCTCTCTTTGGTTTTTCGCTGGCTCTTATCGCGTTAAACTAAAGGGAAAAAATTTCAAGCCCCTTACCTACCACCACCACCCACTATACACATAGACGCTTTAACACAATTAAGCTGTTACAGAGTATGTAAGATTTTTTTTTGTTTTTTTTTTTTTCTTTTTTTTATTAATGAGTAGCCGTTGTGTGATTATTTTAATAAATATTATGTGCCAAATTTAGATACGAATTATTTTATAATTATGTGAATAAAATTGAAATTTAAGTAATATAATTTTTTCAAGTCACTTATTATAAAATAAAAAAGGTTATTATAACTTAATCTAAAATGAATACAAATATTTTGGGCATAATTTAACAGAAAAATAGGCTATAACTGATTGATATTGCATGAATGCTCAATTTTATAATTTATAAAAAATAAAAATTAAATTTCAAATTTATTATAATTTATATATATATAATACATATTCTATACTTTAAAGTTATTAGTCTTTATTAAGCTTACATATAAAATTTATATATTAACTTTTTATAAGTAACAAATAATTATAACTAAAGTAAATCTTTGGAGAATTGGTATAAAGAAAAATTGCAATTTTACTTCAAAGAAATTAAAGCATATTGCTTAGGATTCGTTTGCTCATTTATACAATAGCAGTCAAGTTTTGGTATTCTCAGACCGTGTCTTGTAGTTTAAACGGTAGATGTAAAAATAATAAATCCTTATTTAAAAATTATTTATGTCATACTACTAATAAATTCAATTTTAATATTTAAAAAAAAAAAAAAAAAAAAAAAAAAAAAAAAAAAAAAAAAAAAAATTATAATTTTCTTATTATAGACTTCAAATAATATAATTATTTAAAGTTATTTGAAATGTAATTAATGAGAAAGTAAAAATTTTATTGTACGAACATTTTATTATAAGAAATAATATCTACTTTAATGATTAAACTTAACATTAGGTGTCGATTATTATTATATAAAATTTATTAAACTCTTTAATATAATACTAAAATAATTCATTAATGAAAAATTTATGAATTTTTTAAATCTAATCTCGACAACATCAAGTTTAACTCGTAAAATAATTATCGGACAAGCGCGTCTGGAATAGCAACATCGCGAATAATCCCACAACGACTACGAACGAACAATTCGCTTAATTGAAATATAACTCTATCCTCTTACAACTCCGTAACAGCATAGAGATTCGGATCGCTGCCTTGCACCTGACTAAGCGTCGACACCTGCTGCTGCTGCTGCTGGTGCTGATGCTTCTCGTGACGCCTGTTATAGGTGCCGTACATGTTGGGCACCGTGTTGCCCGTGTTGTTTCCCACGACCGAGGCGTGATTACCCTCGTAGCCGTTGTTGTGCGCCCTGGAAAAGTTCCGATCGAGGGTGCGCACTTGATCTTGCATCGACTGCTGTTGATTTTGTTGCTGATCCTGAACGCGGATGTTGGGCGCCTTGTTGCGCACGAGCGAACGAAACTGATTCATATTGGTCTGCGAACGCGACTCGATTTCCCAGCTGTTGTTGGCGGTGCTGTTGCCGTTAATGTTGGGCAGAGGTAGCGGTCGGCTGGCCTGATTCCACGCGGGCGTAGGACATCGCTTAAGATTTGCCAGATTCTTGGGATCGAGGGTCTGGGTCTTGCGCGAGTCCTGAAAGGTGGCCAAGTGCTGGGGTCCAGCGATACTGCCGTGAGAGTTGTGAGATAGGGTGCCGCCCGTGAAGGAGGCTACACTCGGCGTCCATGGTGGCTCTCTTCCTGTAAACAATATTAAGATTTTTATGATTAATCTGAAATTAATAAAACTTTAAACATAAACTTTCAACGAGGCCTACTTTTCGTTCATTAATACATTATCAAATTCCGAACACAACGTACTCCGATGCACAAGCGTATCGGCACAAACAAAAGAAACAAACGAGGGAAAAAAAAATCATACCCGGTCCCGAGGGGGCGTGCCCTCAGTAGAAATCGCTCGATTCCAAAGTCTTGCACTGTTTGCTCAGAGTCGCGTACTGGCCAGGCTGATCCCCGAGCCCGGCACGATGGTCAGCTCGTCCGCTTGTCTGCTGATTATGCTGACTCGACTTGTGATCCCCGGCTCCGCTCCCGTTAATGCCCCCACCTCTGTGGAAGCCAAACGATAAATTTTACATAATTAACAATGAGACCGACGAATTATTAATGTTGAATAGTTTTCTTAACGCGTGATTGTAAAACAAAAAAAAAAAAAAATAAATAAATAAAAAAATAAAAAAAATAAATAAATAAAAAAAAAAAAAAAACGATTTCGTTAAATCGTAATTTTTTAGGCGTTATTTCGATATTTGATTATATCAGGTAATTTTTTTTTACTAAATGAAGTATATCGCATTGATCATTCGATTATATTTTGTAAAGATATTTTTGAAATTTAATCAACAACTTTTATAAAGATGTTTTAAAAATAATCGAAATAGCACCTGACGTTAAAAATTAATACCGCTCTACGTACTATAATTAAAAAAATGTATTAATGCTTTTTTTTTTTTTTTTTTTTTTTTTTTTCTGTAAATTTATCTTGTTAGTGGCAAAAATATTATAAGTTTAAAAAATAAAAACGACACTCGTCTAAATATGTTTTTTTTTTTTATGTGAAAATCATTCGCAACAACATTGAAACAGAAGAAATAAAAAAGGTCCTACAGACCTTTCTTCGTGTAGCATAATTAATCGCATATATTATGAAAAGATATTTAAAAAAAAAAAGTAACTAGCACACTATATTTCACTATAAATGTGATAAATAATTTGCAGACTCATCGACACAAACGAATATTGACACGGCTTTTACGAAACGTACTGAATAAATCACTACTGAAGCATTTAAGAAATAGAACTTAAAATGAAAATGTTTATCGATTGAACTTGAAAAAATTTTTTAAATGAGTTCTATTTCTTAAGATGAAATAACCAACAACTATATGAATGAATATATAAAATGATAACTAGATGTTTATAAAATGAAGCGAACATTTATGACGATCATGATATATAACGAAACAGTTGCAACAGACTTTTGAAATTTTGCAAACTAAAATCAAACTTTAGAAAACATGTAATATATATATAAAAACATCACGTTTACCTCGATATATATATATATTATAACATTAACAGCATTTTAAAGCATCTATTTTTTCACGTTCTTTGTGTATTATGAAAAGAGTTATTGATATATGAAATCTTAAAAATTTGGTGAATAAAATTTTAATTATATAAAATTACTAAACTAATCAATTATCTTAATATAAATTTTATACTATATTTGAAATATTGTTTCAGTTTACCGAGTCCGATATTAATTAAAAACTATTGCACGAAATTAAATTATGAAATAATTTTCAAATTTAAATGATTAACAATTATAAAAGCAAAATTTACAAAACCATATTTACTTTTAAGGTTAAAGACTTGATGAATTTTTATGAATAAGCAATCGTACTCAGTAATCTGTTTTATTAAAAAGTCGCAATTTGATGAAATTATAATGAAAAAGTGATTGAAAACATCAAGAAAAGTATCAATTTCAATTTGAAAATTTAAAAAACTACGTTCAAAAACTTTTTTAAAAAAATAAAAAAATTATTTTTAATTGATTTTCGTTTACAGTATTGAAATTATTTTTTTTAAAAGTTACCTTCTTTCAAAGTTTTCAATCGTTATTTATTTTCTCAGCAGGGTTAGCGATATGCAATTGTGGAAAGCATTTGGTTACGATATATTTTTTAAAACATTCACGATTATAGGAATGTTAGCAAAACAATTATTTAAAGTTTTCAATAAAATTATTACGTTTAAATAAACATTTCAAAACAGATTTAATATTTGTAAAATCCAGAGATTAGTTATAATTTATTAATATAATTTTTAACAAAATGTATCCATAGGCTATCCACACGAGGATGAAATAACGATCCTTACCTAACCGCAAAACGAAAAAATCGCACTATCGTAAAAATTGAAAACTCAAAATAAAAATAAAATGAAAAATAATAATTAAAAAAAAAAAATAAATAAATAAAAAAAAAAAATTATATGTATAAGAAACGTAAAAACGTGAACGTTTAAAAACGATAAAATAAAGTAAAATAATGATCATGCACAAACTTTGACATGCTCTCGTGCATCTGACGTGCGCGGGCTGTCGCAGTAGCGTAAGACGGCGGGGGCGGCGTTAGCAATAGAGGCTGCTTAATAGTATGGTTGCCATGAGCATTTGGATTAAGAGGAGGGGCTGTAGGCGGGTACGACCCTTGGCCTCGGAGTGTCCGCGCTGCTATCGCCTGGGAGGCCGCGGACGGCGGCAGGTATGGATCCTGCTCGTTCACCTGGTGATAGTCGTTCCTGTAAATTGTCGAAAACAAAGCGCACGCAAGTTTCATTAGTGATTTTTTTTTTTTTTTCTTTTTTTTTTTTTTTTTTATTAAAGGTAATTTGGCTTGCTAGGTGAGCAATTAAGTCTCAACTGCTGAGGTAATGCTTGATAGACACGATATGTAACTGAGCGATATTTTTAATTTAATAAACATTGCAGTTTAAATTATTTAATTTTTATTACATTAAGATTTTTGTTAAATGCCGCTTTTTAAGATTAAAATTCAAAATTACCGACTTACTTGCTTTATATATATGTTAAAAAATTAAATGTTAAAGTTATTTTTAAAATTTTATTTTTCATTCATTTTTATTTTTAAAAGTCAATTATTGAAAAAAAAGGTAACGATAGTAATGATAATATTAATAATCGATTTTAAAAAAAAATAAAAGGTTTTTAATCGTTGCGATATATTTTCATCCCTTTTTCCCAACTGCGATTATTTTTATAATTGAGACTGCTATCATTTCTCGAGTTATTCGAGCATAACAATTGGAAGCTCGTCTGGAGTTCCGGTTATTATTCACCGATGTTAACGTACTCTAAATTTCTCGTACGCACACGGCAATTAAAATAAAAAGTATACTTATTATCGAATAAAAATTTAACGCTTTTAATATATTACTATATAGTAATCAATAAATCGACGTTCTTTTACATTAAAGTAAATATTTGTTTGCATTTGTTTATTCACATTTCAGTTTTCCATAATAGTTGTCAAAAAATAAATTATCATGCTTTTGTTTTATTAAAAATTTGTGACTGCAATAAATAATAAATTTTAAAATCAATAACATTGTCGCGTAATAAAAGTAGCGAGTAAAAACCGTTTACCGTTTTCTTATGTAAATCCACGTGTGCGAATCTACCCAGACGAGAACTGTGAAGAGGAAACCCGCAGCTACACTTGCCAGAAGCATCAGAGTAAGTCCAAAGCTGCGCAATGTTTATAAGTGATTATTTTTACATTTATAATATGAATATATTACAGATATTTACAAACAATTGATATATATATATATATATATATATATATATATATATATATATATATATATATAAAAAACTGAAATAAAACAAATAAAAATAAGAAGAAAAAAAAAAAAAAGAATACGTACAATCCGAGATGGCAGAGACTCTTGGTAGCGTGAACATACTGCTTATGCAGAGGTTTGCAATCGAGGAAGGCGGTAAGGCTAGTGAGTTGTTTGTCGATGCCGTTGATGTCGTTGAGGAGACTGGAAAAGCGCGGCTGTAGCTGCTGATTCGGAAAGAGATTGTTGGCGAGCTGTTTGACGAGCTCGAGGCTCCGCCTCATATTGTCGATCGATTGCCTGCCGTCGCGCAATTGCTGGGTAAAAGGATTCGTGCGGGCGTTCTCGCAGTGCGTATAATACGAGAGTACCTCGGCTGACGAGGGATAAGCGCGAGCTATGTAGCCGTCCGGCGACATGCAGAGATCACCGAGGGCCACCGAGCTCGCCAAGTACAGCGAGGCCATCAGCCATGAGATTATCACCGCGAATAGGCCGAATACGGAGAACCTGTTTTATGGACATTGTTATTATTGTTATTATTGTTATTATTGTTATTATTATTATTATTATTATTATTATTATTATTATTATTATTATTTGATTATATTTCATTGAGCTTTTATATCGTATACTTTTTAATCGCATGATATTTTTTATTATTTTTGTCTCGCGTTACAGATAAAATGATATTTTTTAGCTTAGC
Source organism: Chalcis sispes (assembly GCA_949987625.1). Classification (NCBI taxonomy): domain Eukaryota; kingdom Metazoa; phylum Arthropoda; class Insecta; order Hymenoptera; family Chalcididae; genus Chalcis; species Chalcis sispes. The sequence continues at coordinate 3,734,324 of OX465094.1, read as the reverse complement.
TTTTATCGATGCCGGCGAAAATATAAACAATTTATTTTTAACATGGTAATGGTTTTGAATTACAAATACAAATTACTAGATAATACGTAATGTCAATATTAATCAATCGTTTCAAGATGTGACCAATGAAACGATATCTACAGCTTACGAAACTCTTAACCCAGTATCGCGGACCGAGATATATATATATATGCGAATATAATAGCTCCATTCATAAATGATGATGATGTTTAAGAGGCTTTATAGGATATTCCTTTAATGATGTAAGACTTAAACGTTCGTGTAACGCGATATTTAAAAAAAGAGAAAAAAATATTTTGATATCCACAAATTTCACTTAATCCTTTGTTGTCTGATATCGGGATAAAAATTTTAGGTAGATGTTAAGGTAGAATTTATGAATTTTTTTTTTTTTTTTTTTGTAATTGCTTTATATATGGACCTAACTTTTTGACGTAACATTACGATCGTTTTTATAAACGTTTTATAAGATTTACAAGATAGATTTTTGCATAGATAATTTTCTTTTTAACATAAAAGTTATTGTAAAGCTTCGAATGATCTGACAAGAAAAGAAAAAAATTAATATTAAATATACAAAGAATATACTCACGTGATAAGGGCGCATCGAGAGTGTCGCGCGACGCCGACCAGCAGGACCACGCAGAGTATGAGCAAGGCGCTAAGTACGGCCATGGTGATGGGCCACCTGAGCTGTTCGACTCTCTCGGTGAAGGTGATCGCAGCGGCGAGGCTTATGCCGCTCAGCGGCTTTCTTATCTCCAAGCTCCGATTCATCGCGAAGCTCGTGTTCGACTTCATGAAGTTGAGCGCGTGAAAGAGGGAGCCGAGCATCGTCTTGTTGCTCACCGGCGCGTCGAATTGGTCGCCCAGCGCCATCAGGTCGATCTTAACCTTACGCTTCAACGTCCATTCTATCGTCTCCGTCTGGAAAATTATTTTATTTTATGGATGAGTATATAGCGATGCCAAGGTGCACTTTTAACGAGAGTAAGCTTTGACGATGCTTTTCTTTTGCCTTTGTATTTTCTTCGTTTTTCGGTTGTTGTTGATAATTGTTCTTTGATTAAAATTTCAATTTTCTACTATCTTTACATTTTTTCCATCAAATTTGAATTATTTTTAATATTCAACTCATAAAAACAAATGAAGCTTTAAAAAAATTAAATAGAATATTAATTTTTCTTTTACATAACTAAAAATCATTGATTAAAGATCTGAAATTGAAAATCGTCAATAAAAATCGATTGAAACTTTTAAAAAATAATTATACTTTAATTGTAGGATATTAACTTATTTACATATTCAATACGAGGTAATATTTTTGTTTAAACATCATTATTTTTTTATTTTATAAACTTATTACAAACTTATTGTTATTAGTTACTAAATGAGCTGCGTAATTAATTATAAATAAAGCTTATATTTTGTTTTCCTATTTATGAATTAATCGCAATAAGTTAAGTATAAATTTTACAATAATTTTACGTTAATCGTTAGAGTATTTTTCTTCGAAATTTAAAATAAATTTTATTAAAAAATTTCACCCTTGCTTAATAATTGAAAGTAGCTTTTTTATATTTAAGATAAGTAATTTTACACGTTTTAATATCGACGTACTTTACAAACGTCGTTAAGACGAAAAAGTTAATTTTACAAAAGGAGGCCAAGAAAATTTTGCGATCAGCGAGATTTCCTCTCGGGTAACCCAATTAAACGGAATAGATCGGAATGAAATTTTAAGCGATAAGTGATCGATTTCAATTAAAATTCAAAGAAGTTAACAAAGTAAATGAGCAATGACTTTAATCGTGATGTATTAGCGCTCTAAACGAATTTATTCATGAATTACACTTCATTTGCGTATACGAATAAACTCACTTGACCCTTATATACGATGATTAATTTTCGGATCGCTTTTTAAAAAGTTTCGTTCGATTAAAATAGGATACAAATTAATTTCCATTTCGGCGTCTTTATATTCATTCGGTAATTGATGATTATGAAGTAACTTTTAAATTTATGAGCGATTTATTTAGTTAAAATCAAAAATGTATATATTAATACGACGAAAAAGAAAAAAAATCATAATTATTGATATAATAAATTATCGATCGAAAGTTTATTTTATATAAAAAATATTGAATACCGGAGTCGATGAATTTTCGCTGATGCTACGATTTACCTACAAAATATGTAATAAATTTTTCTCCAAAGATATGTCAAGGGAAAGAGAGAGAGAGTGAGAGAAATATGGAGTAAGTACAGCTGGTAAGATATCCTCGGGTAAAATTTATCCTTTCACATCGCATATTCCGACGTGCAAGTGCACGAATATATATACCCGTACTTTATTAATAACACGTATAACCGTCGCTTGTCCAACATAATTTGGAAAACTTTTGAATATTTAAAGCCGTCGGATTAAACTTTGATAAAGGATAATGTAAAAGTTAAATTGAACGGTTAAAAATTTATAAGAGCTTATATGTATATACATTTGCGAATGTTTTTTTATAAAAATAAAAAAAAAAAAAAAAAAAAAAAAAATATTAATGGATTTTTCATAATGGCTATTTTTCTCTTTTTATTACATATTTGATTAAACTTATGCACTTTAGCGATTATATCGATTTTCGATGAATGTTCATACTTCAATTCTTTTTAAAATACTATAAGTTTAAAATTAAAAAAATTAATCTTTACCTGCTAATATCGTAAAATCGTTAAAGGCTTTAAAGAAAAAATAAAAGCGATTAAAAAATTAGTCTTTCTTAAGCTTCTACAGTGCCGAGCCCGCCCAAGAATATAACCCAACAACGTGTCCATCAAAAATTTCCAACGATTTACAATTCCGAACTATCCCGCATCCTCCTCATACACAATATATAATACATCGTTTTCCACATATAGCCATAATCCAAACCCCAGTCCCCTCTCCTCCTGGTTTACAAATTCTCCCTCGGCATCGAGCAACCCACATATCCTCGTTAAATAATCTAAAAAGGAATAAACAAGCTCTCACCTGATTTCTAACGGCCATGATGGATCCGTCGATGTTCTTGGTAGCGGCGACGAGCTGTACGACGCCGTTGTGAACGTCGTCGTTGCCGTAGAGGCCGACGGCTACGGCCCCGCAGCAGAGCAACGCCAGTACGGCGAGGCAACATTTCAACAAAGCGATCGAGCGCCGATGGCGGGGCTTACGGTCGCAGCAGCGGGTAACCAGATACACCAGCAGCACCAGCAGCGTCAGGATCAGAAGAGCCGCCGGTATGCTGCCCAGTATCCCGAGGCTCTGTAAGTTTTTTTATTATTTGTTTTTATAATTTTACGAGATCTTTTAGTTTTATTATCGTGCGCGTCAAATCGTCCGTCAAAGATCGTTTCGATCGATTCGACGGTTTAATTTATAATTTATTATTATTGGGCTCAATGCATTCAAGTATTTTCTGTTTGAGCATTAAAATATCGCATTAAGTTTCATTGAGAAAATTTGCTTGTCTTATTTTTATTTAATCTCCAATTAATAAACTTAATAACGGAGAGTAATTTTTTACAATCTTTATCGTTCGAACGTTGTACTTTATTCTAATGAAATATTCAAGAGGCCGGGTAGGATATAATTAAGGCTGATTGGTCCATTTCCTCTTGCAAAGGAATATCGTCAACTCTAATATCGTAACAAGTTTAAACGATCATTTCGTATATACGAATTGAGCGTAATTAAGAAACGTTTACAAAAATTAAATGCAAACCCTTGGCACTACCACGCGCTCAACTTTTAAGCGCGCTCTCTCTCTCACTCTTTCTCTCTCTTTCCCGTTGAAAACTTATAGAAATAGGTTGCACACTCGACGATCTTTCGCTGAAAAAATATCTCGCGAATCACTCCCCGGCATAAATACATAAAGATGTCGCAGAAGTTTCGCGCGAATTTTTTTTCACTCACACCTTCGACGGCGGTAAACGCGTCTTTCAACGTACGTTCGCTCGTTCGCTCTCGTTTCTTAAACTAAGGGGTACTCGACAAATTTTATATGTGTGCGGAATAGTTCAAAAAGCATTTACATTCATTTTAAGCATAGCAAGTGACGATAAAGAAGTCTTTAAAAATCCCGACGAGTTCTCTCTCCATCTCTCTCTCCCTCTCTCTCTCTCTCTCTCTCTCTCTCTCTCTCTCTCTCTCTCTCTCTCTCTCTCTCTCTCTCTCTCTCTCTCTCTCTTTCTTTTTTTTCTTTCCCTGACCAACTTTTCTAGCAAAGTGCCTCGTGAAACTTAGGTGAGAGTACAGGGGGCAAAGAAGGTCGAAAACCAATTTCACGTGCTTCATCATTTTACTTTTTCACCTTATCCTCGTTATCTCTCTCTCTCTCTCTATCTCTCTCTTTGCCCTGAAAAAGTCAAGAAGACAGATACAACTTCTTTTCTATCCACGAAAATGAGAGCGAGAGAGAAAGAAAAAAGAAAGAGAAAAGCAAAGAATAATGCGGAGTTATAGTGGAAAGAAAGAAGAGGAAGGAAATTCATGTCCATTCTCGTGGAATTTGGTCGCTTTGGCTCGCGTTCGCCAGTTTCGTTTGATTTCAAGTTTTTTTTTTTTTTTTTCGTACAAGAAAAAAAGGAAGCTAGAGAAAGAGAATTGGAAGGAAGAAGGCGAAAATGTCCCAGTGAGAGGAAAGAAGTGTAATAAGTTGGTGAGGATGAAATAAAGAGAATTAACGATATTTTCAGATACTATAGGTATATATCTATTTTTTTTTGTCTTTTTCTCTACTATTCTTTTATTTCTTTTTCGAGAAATAGAAAATTTTATGATAACTATATTATTGCGGTGGAGGAAAAGGCGTCGATTTGCTTAAAGTTTTCTGGCCTGAGTTTTACAAATTCAAATTAAATCGATCTACCGAATGTTGTTTATTTGTAAAAAAAAAAAAAAAAAAAAAAAAATCTAAGTGCTAATTTTAACTTTATAAACGTCTCGCGACGAGTTCGTTTCTCGATTCAAAATTACAAAGTAAAATGTATATTTCTTCCTTGAAATTTGCATAAAAAGAGAAAAACGAAAAAGTTCGATGCTCAATCTATCAGCGAATAAACATCCATGCACGTGCTCGATATATGCAAATCGAACAAACTTCAACGATCTCTCGACTTTCCTTGCACACACGCGCGCAAAAACTCGCGCGCTTAAGTAAAGACGAGAAAAAAGAAAGGATCTAAGAAGCGACGTAGATAAATATAAGCCTGCAAAGTGGGTACACTCGTATAATAATAACTTGGCTGTGGCGACGACGATAAAGGAAAAAAGAAAAAAAATACGAAAGCCGCACGACCGAGTAAGAAAACGATAAGGAAAGAGAGAAAGAGAGAAAGAGAGAAAGAGAGAGAGAGAGAGAGAGAGAGAGACAGAGAGAGAGAGAGAAGAAACAGAAGAAGAAATCGTAGGGTAAAAAGGAAACCAAGTGGAAATGACTCTTGATAGTCGATGCTCTCGAAAGGGAGTGGGTTGCTGCTGGCGAGGTCTCGATGATATATAAACGGACTCGACACGTGAGGAGGTGAAGAAACGAGAGAGAGGTAGATAGAGAGAGAGAGAGAGAGAAGTTTGAGGGCGAGTTTCTTTTTCCGGGATTGCCCTTAAAAAATATCGACGATTCCTCACTTTTCTCCTTTACGGATTGCTTGCTCCGCGCTTTTGTACTTCGAGAAGGCCGACTAGGCTTCTTCTTTTCTTTCTCTCGCTTTCTTCCATTGCGTTTTTTTTTCTCCGTTTTTATTTTAATCTTCTACTTCTTTCCAAATGATGCAGCAAGCGTGGAAAATGTTGGCTTTTGGCATATTGTCGTCGTTTTTTTTACTGCAACGATAGTGTATATATAGCTTATTTTAAGCTTGTCCTCGAGGATTCTTTTCGAACTCTCTCTCTCTCTCTCTCTCTCTCTCTCTCTTTTTTTTCTGTTATTATAGATGTTTGCTTTGATTTCAAACTCGTTGCTCGACCGAAAAAAGTAGCTTGTATTTGAGCGAGATATTTTAAAGAACATTAATTAAACTAATATTTAAGTAATTATAGTTTGAATTAATTATGGAAAATTAAGATGCCAGCGTTATATTTAATTTCGTAATTTATTAAGAGAATCAGGATGTAATTTAATTGAAATTTCAAATTTTATACGTAACTTTAATTTTATAATTATTTAAAATGTTTTTAAATTAATTATTATTGAAACCGTAAAAAACAATTAATTTAAATGCTTAATAATTTATTTGAAATCGATCCTAAAATATTTCTTTACAAAAAGCTATGACAATACTGCCGTAACTAAATCTTTTTCCCAAATCATCTTTGCCATTCCGAAGCGCGATACCTAATAAACTTCCTCGACGAGATGCACATCTATTAAGCAGATAAAATAAAAAAAGGAGAAAATCAAACCGCAAGAAAAATTGAATGAAAATTCAGGATCGTTTTGAATAGCCTTTATTTCCAAGACAATCGTACGGTTTGCTCTACATCCGAGAACCCTTTCATCCTCCGCACGCAAATACATTCTTCTTCTCCTCTCTAAAGAGAAGGAAAAATGTAAAGGAAAGAAAAGAAAAAAAAAGAAAAGAAAAGAAGAAGAAATCGAAGATCGCATGACTCCTGAGTGGCTTCTTTGCCGTACCTATACGTGAAAGAGAGAGAGAGAGAGAAAGAGACAGAATACGGAAGGTGCTCGCGCCGTCGATATATACATACATAAGCAGAAAAAGAGGTTCGAGATCGGCGCGGCAAAGATAACCGACGAGCTGAAAAATAATCTTCCTATGGTGTGTGTTGAGACGATTTCCTTTCTTTCTTCCTTTGTATAATTGAAACTGACTTTTCGAAAGGAGATTCCTTGTATCATTTTTATCGAGCAGCGGTAAGAACGAAGATTGAATTTTACATGGGGATGTAATGTTTCGTGATTATTGTCGAGAGTTTTTACATTGTGATTGCATTTTTTTTTTTTTGTTTTTTTTTTTTGCAGATATTGCACCGTTGCAAAATACGAAATTAATTAAAAGCGTTGACTGTAAACGGAAATAAGTTTACTCGATTTAAAATTTAATGCTTTTTTGGTAAAATTATTTTTGATCGGCGTTGTTATCGATCGTTTTTAAGAATAATGATTCCAATTTTAACGAATGAAATTAAAAAAAATGGAAGAAATAAAGAGGAAAAAAAAATTTAATTGAAAACTGTCATCGCAGCTTTAGATCAGAAAAATTGATCGAGATTCATCTTTCATGTTTTTACTTTTACGAGATAACGCGATTGAATTTTATAAAAATAGATATAAAAATAGCAGAGAACGTAGCAACACAATGAAAAAGTTTCAGAAGAACATTTTCAAATTAGATAAAATTACGCTAAATCTCGTAAAACAAAATGGTAAAGCAAAAACAAAAAAGCGAGAGAGAGAAAAAAATACATTGCAAAGTTGAGTTTCACTTAAGCAAGAATCTATATTTCTTTTAAAAAGTATGAAAAGAGAGAGAAAGAGAAAACAAAAGGATAAATTTAACGAGATCCCGGCAAACTGCATAAAAATTTATTTTAAGTCAAACATTCAAACGCGCCCATCAAAATTAGTCGGACATTAAAGCGCTCGATCCGCACAGTCGAATAACCTTCAAAATTGAAATTCTCGGCCGGTTTACACACACACACACTTATACACGTATATAACTTATACGCGCACGTGCGTACGTTATTCAGTCCACGATGCGATAATTTTCAATACGATAAGCGATCGAAGAAGGAAGAAGAAAGAGTGAGACGGAGAGGAAAGAAGGAAGAGGAAGGAGGATAAAAAAAAAAAATAAAAAAAAACAAAAAAAAAACAAAAAAAAACAAAAAAAAAAAGAAAGCAAAAGGCGTATATTAATCGAGCGCGTGGGAGAGAGGAAGTGCAGCGCGCGAAGAATGAGTAAACGAGATTAAGAGATTGCAGCGAGCGAACGGAATGTATACTTACTCGATCGCGCGCGAGCGCGCACACATTAATAGGTGCGAGGGAGGAAAGCTGAAGATTGTGAGAGTGAAAGAAAATCGCGCGATTCTCTCGTTGAGCGCTGATATCTATTCTTTGGCGCGTTAACGTTCAAAGCTATCTCTTGTTTTGTTTTCTTTTTTTTTTTTTTTTTTTTTGATTTTTTTCTTACAAATCAACGAGAACAAAAAAAATATTGCTCGGTACTGGTTTCTCAACTGTTGCCTACACGTTTTGATTAAGATGACTAAGATTTTACCAAGATATTTTTATAAGGTACATTTGCTTGAACGATATTTTTAATAAAATTTTATGTAAAGATAAAAGGCAATTTTATTAATGTAGGTCGGGTTATACGGCGCATTGCGCAATTTTTCTCTTGAAGAAAGATAAAAGTCATTTTTATGTGAGATAAGTAAAAACTTTCGCGAAACGTTGAAATTCGATAAAAACTTTAAAATTATCGTAAACTTTGAAAAATTCATCAGAACGGCGTATTGATAAAACGTAAACGCGTAATAAAATGTAGGAAAGAGTAGGAAGGGAAAAAAAAAATTTGAAAATATATATATCCTATCTGTAGAGATATAATGTACAATAATGGAAGGACGCATGCCAACAAAATGTGACAGATATAATGCAAGCTACATGAGTTAAGAGTATGATAAAGTGTCGTAAATATTTTTAGTGATATGCCTATATGTATATTTTACTTGATTTACATAGCAAAGATTACAAAGTACACATAAATTTATTTCTTTTTTGCATGTATAGACCGATGAAAAATTGATACACCGTTGCGGCGATCGTTTGAAAATTTTCTCAATTATAAAATAAAATAAAAATAAAGTACAAACTTTCTTTATTCGTCGATCGAACCAATTTAATTTACCATACATATAAGGAACAAAGCAAAAACCCTTTCGAAAATTCCTTTGGGATTAGTCACGAGAAGAGCGGCAAACGTTTAAGAAAACTCGAGAGGTTGCAAGAAGAAGAAGAAGAAGAAGAAGAAGAAGAAGAAGTAAACGAGCCGATTGAGAGAAAGCATCGGGCAAGAAGAACGCAATCAACGAATTTCCAATGCGGATCTCGCCTTTTACCTTTCCTCGTGGACCCTCGGGCAACGTTGTATGCTGCTTTGTGTATTGTTAGAGAAGAGCCACGAATCCGGAACATCCGAGGATCTTTGCGGCGATGCGCTCGAAACGATGGTGTTTTTTTTTTTTTTTTTTTGTTTTTTATTTGTTTTTTTTTTATTTTTGTCAAATCAAGAAGGTAATTTAAAGAGGTTTTTCGTTTACTCACTCGTTGATTGAAAATGTTGAGTTTCGCCGAAAAAGAAATAAAGTTGATCTATAATATAGGCATTTTTCTTTAAAGTAACTATGTGTGATTAAACGAGTACGTGGAAATTTTTATTTTATTTCGGATGTGTGCCGATGAAAAATTAGGTCGACGCGATTAACCGACTATGACGCTTTAAATAAGAATATGATTATTTAATTTTCCAATAATAGACAATACATTTCTTTTGATGTATAAAAAATAAATTAATCGAAGAAAATTTTGTCCGTATTTAAATGAATGATTAGCTTATAATCGTTACAGCCTTTACGAATTTATAAATACTTTTTTATTGCTTGTGAAAAAATAATGTCCATCAAGTTAGCCCAGCCATTTTATCTTTTTTAAAAAAAAAATGTGCTGAATTGTTCTCAACTTGTGCTATAGTGTGCCGTGAAAAAAAATTAATAATTTTTATTTTTAAATGCAAAAAATCATCGTTTTTGAAAAAAAAAGTTAGCCCCGCCATTTTGTTTTTTGCGGAATAAGAAGAGTTGTGCTACATTGTGCTCAACTTGTGCCATAATGTGCCGTAAAAAGAATTTATTAATTATCATTTTTAAAGGCAAAAAATCATCCTTATAGTAAGAAAAGTTAACTTGGATCATAAAAATTATAAAAATGAAAATTAATAATTTTTATTAACAGCACATTATGGCACAAGTTGAGCACAATGCAGCACAATTTTTTATTTATTTTTTTTTTTTTTTAAACAAAATGGTGGGGCTAACTTGATAGACATAAAACATATTCGGAAAGAAAAATATGCAAGGTAGCTGTAATGTTTTTCAAAAGTGTAAAAAATTATGCTTAGGTACTTAAGATGTACATAATTAATTTCATCAAATATAAAATTTCATATTCTAATGAATCATCGATGATCGACTATACTAATCAATTCTTGAGATACATTTTCATCTCGAATTATTTCTTAATTTGATTTTTGATGCGCTTCAACACATTTACATTGATAACATTAAACTTTTTTTTTTTCTTTTCTTCCTTTAAAAGCCAAGAAACTCAATTGTAAAAGACTAGACATTACTAAGTCACTTTGACTTGTGCTAAAACGTAGTTTATTAATCCAAGTTGAAATGCTAGACAAATTTAAAATTACATAATTAATTAGCGCCGTGATGCTTCTTGTTTATCCACGTCATTTTCATAAAGTACATCGCATATGAAATGAGACGTTTAAAAATTATTCTTAGTTTTCAAAGTTTTTCAAATGTACAAAATAATGGTCTTAGTGTTGCAATTTAGGTCATTGATATTTTTTTTTCTTTTTTTTTTTTTGTGGCCTACATCAAACATTTATAAAGAAAAGATTAACAAACAAAATGTATTTCTATCGCATTCATTTAAATTTCTTTTTGAATAAAGATAATTTTATAGGGTATCCATTGATAAATATAGTTTCCAATACCTAAAAAAAAAAAAAATAATCGCGAATATTTATTTACATAAAAATCAACGTTAATCCTTTTATAATAACCCATAAACAAAAACTAAAAATAAATATAATAATGAATATTCAAATAAAATTAAAAAAAAAGAGGTTCTCGAATTGAATTGTTCATACCTCGAGGTAAATTTCCGAGTGCGGATTGAAGGTATTGTTGACGATGTGCAGAGAGACATTGAAGTGGGGGAATTTGTGGAAGATCCTCGCTAGCTGGGGCACCGTGTATTGCTCCGGAAGCTGCTGACCGCCCGCCATTTTGGTGATGTACCTTAATGGCCGACGAAGATCAACCGGTGCAAATAAGACTCCTTACTTGTCAAGACATGCTATAATTACTGAAACGTTAAATAAGATTATTATATTAACGTCAATCGTTAAACTTAAAATTCTTTTTTTTTTTTTTTTTTTTTTTTTTTTTTTTTTTTTTTCTCACATTTATATATTTACGCTTTATATAGATTTATTTTATTTAGACATTTTTCGGCACGAATTAATTTGTTTACAACTCAAGATATGACAAAATATTAATGCAATAATTCAAGACAGCATAATAATAATAATAATAAATGGTTAATGTCAACTCAACAAAAAAAATGTTTGAACACGTATTCATTACTGACGGTCATTGGTAAAACACGATGTTTCAAGATTTATTGCGCTAATATAACGTAATATGATAATTGGATCATCATGACTCACGGATGATGAAATTATGAGAGAAAGAGAAAGAGAGAGAGAGAAAGAGAGGAAGGGTGAGATACTAGGCGCAAGTGCGTCAATGAATTATTTAATTGAATCGCTTCTTTGCATGTCGAACGTATAAGAAAAACGCTAGAGACAGCTGAACGTTCAAGATGCATTTGAAACCATTGTTGTTAATCAATGCTTTACTTTTGTATTAATTATGCGAGACATACATGGAGATATTTTTTTTATTAAAAAAAAAAAAAAAAAAAAAAAAAAAAAAAAAAAAAAAAATCGCTATAAAAAAAACCACATCGCGTATCATTGCGTACCTGTTTATCAAAAGCAATTGAATAACGCTTATAAACAATTCAAACGACGCATTACACACTTTTTTCTCTCTCTCTCTCTCTCATTTTTTTTTTATCTTTTCTTTTTATTTTTAAATGCAACCACGACTCGACAATGTAAATATTAAACAGCAAGCGACGGCGGTGGCGGCAACTGGATTGATACGTATTTTTCCGAGAAGTAAAACTGACGTCGTTTATGGGAACAAAGAGCCATTGTTGATCTCTCTCATCATCCGCGGATGTTTATATATACTATATATATATATATATATATATATATATATATATATATATATATATATATATATATATATATATGCGTGTACACAAAATGCCACAAGCGACATCAACCGAGGCACCGACACGCGGACGAGACTATTCAAGTATATGTATATGCCTGCATAACTCCCCTTCTCGTTATACATATAACGCTATTATATTCGCTTATAAATGCTTTTTTCAAGTAGTTTATTCGCTTACGAGTGTAATGTGAGGAATTTGCATGTTTTACAGATAAACGTTTTAATATTGATAAATCGCGCGCGATCGATGATGTCAGAAATCTCGTGAATTTTAATTGATTTTTTATTAATGCCTTCCTTCTTTTATATAAACGCTTAGTAATTTTGCGTTTGTGTTCATATTTTTTTCTTTTTTTTTTTTTTTTTTTTTTTTTTTTTTTTTTTTTTTTTTTTTTTTCCTTAAAAATTAGATGACGTTAAGTTAAGTTAAAAAATAATGTTTGTGTCACGTTTATGATGATATAATAACGATGATCGCGTATTCTTCATATGCTGAATTGATGAAGAACGTTTACCATTAATTTAATATAAAAATATAGAAAATAGCTTACGACAAAGCATAATATGCACTTTCGCGATTTAAAAAAAGAAAAAATAAAAATAAACTGATAATTCGGCTCAAAATATTGCGAGAACGGTACTTTATAAGATCGAGCGAGCAACATAAAAACTGATTACGATAACCAATTTTTTTTTTCACGATTTTTTTTTCTTTTTTTTTTTTTTTAATGGCAAGTATAAAAGCTCTTGCTTTAAAAGGAAATCGAATATTAAAATTACATCATACTCGGAAAGGAATTTGAAAAAAAAAAAAAAAAAAAAAAGATAAAACGCGGATAAATTGTCTTGTTCGAGTGAAGGCATTTTATGAGGTAATTAAATCATCCGAACGGCATTAAAATTACAATATGAATGAGAGGATTTGTGATTTTCTAATGTAACTTTATTGTTCAAGAATGTTATGTTCGATAACGAGTATGAGGCAGTAAATTGTATAATTAATGGATTGTCTTAAATTCAAATTAATTGTTAATAAAATAAATTAACTGTATGACAATATTTTTATTTTTATTAAATTTATATTTAAATAATTATTAGATTTAAAAATGCTAAAATTAATTTTATCGGCTTTTTAAAAACTTTAATAAAAAACAAAACTTTTATAATTTTCATAAACCGTTTTGTATCTAAAAATGAATAAAAATAAAATTTTTAATGTACAGAAGCATCGACGGATTTCTTTAGTTACCGGATACATTTGCCATAACGAAGAAAACGCGTAAATATTTACATTAATTACACAAAACTACAATTTGCAATTCTCATCGAGAGACAGCAATAACCAATCCACAATTTCTCTTCTTTCTCTTTCTCTCATTCTCTTCCACTTTTCGCGCAAATATCGGGAAAAGTTTGCCGTGCGTGCAAACTGAGAGAGAGAGAGAGAGAGAGAGAGAGAGAACCGCGCGAGTCACTAACGACGAAACGTTGAAAAAGTTTTTCGTCCGCGAGAGCAAACGAGCAAATGGCGCCATGACGACTCAATTAGACTAATAAAATTCTGGTAAACTACCGGCTGGCAAATGCAAGATGTGAAAAAGCCGACAATAAAACGCACTCCTACTATAAAATTAATTAGCAAACTGTGACTATCTACTTTACTTAACCTTTTATATTTTTTTTTTTTTTCTTAAACTTTATCGTTTGTCTTTGTCGCTCAAAAATTTTACATTCATTTATTACGCTAATACCTTCGGATGAAAAACTTGTTGATGATTTGTACGTAGGAGAAAACGTAAAAGATTAAGTTGAATATTTTTTTTTTTTTTACATTAGCATTTTTTTTCAATTAAAATTAATATTACGAGGAATATAAAATTTTGTAATTGCTAATTTTGAAACAATTAGGAATATTTTTTTAAGCGTGATTATGAAAAACATCGAGTATTTAATGCAAAATACGTGATGTATTACAATCGGTTAATTAAAAATTTAAGCGCATAAATATTACGTTGAAATTTTTATTATTCCGCGCGCGAAAACAATTCATTAATATTACAGATTGATTCAGATAGCGTGCTGCGCCTATTAACACAATGTCACGCGGCAAAATAAAAAAAGAAAAAATACATTATCGATATCGCAATGTTAAAAAAACTCAATTTAAATTTAATAAATTTATTATGAAGAAAAAAAAAAAAAAAAAAAAAAAATATTTGAAAAATTGTCAACGAACGCGAAAATTCGAACTTTTAATTCAAAGAACTTTTTTTCTATCTTTCTTATCTTTCTCTTACGCGTTTACAAAAGTGCATTTTATCAATTAACCTTTAACTCTTCCTAATCGACTCGTAACATGCACTCGCATTCTCACTTCGTCCAACGATTCTCTCCACGACACTCTCATACACTCGTCATAAATCGTCGACAGCGGCGACGCGGATCGCCAGAAAAAAAAAAAAAAAAAAAAAAAAAAGGAAAAAAAAAAAAAAAAAAAAAAAATAGCGGCGTTCGGTGCAGAAAAAAGGAACGAAAAAGAGAGAAAGAGAGAGGAATCATCAGTACGACGACTTTGGCGGTACAGCAGACCAGCTGACACGGATTTCATTAATTAAGCGCTCGTTTGTTCCGCGACAGCGGCGTCCATTCGTCGGTGTACATATACTATAATACATATTCCTCTTCGCGTACGTGCACATACACACACATATACACACATACACACACAGACAAAAACGTATACAGATGCATGGAGTAGGCGGCGGAACGCAGTTAACGCCTCACCGCGTATATAATTGAATCTCGCCGGTGTTTTTACAAGTGAGAGAGAAAGGGAACAGGAGACGCGGCCTCGTAATAAAGATTAAAGCGAGAGTATCGCTCTTTTTCTCTCTCTCTCTCTCTTTCAGCTTTCCGCGTTATGTCTGCCGATTTATATGTATCGTGTGTCGCGCGTTGCGTTTATGCCGTGATCTCTCGGCTTTGTTAACGAGTCGAATCGGTTGGACGAATCTTTGGATGCGTCGTTATTTGTTCGGAGAAAAGACTTTATCGATTTTATTTTTAATATTTTTCTTAATATGCATTTTTCTTCTGTATTGTCTTTCATTCATTTTTAAAAAAGATAAAAAAAAAAAAAAAAAAAAAAAAAAAAAAAACGATCTCATATATTAATTTAACAGGTGATGTATTATTTTTCTTCACTGAAATATTTTATTTGACAGTTGAATATATTGATTAAAAATCTTTTTTTTTTTATTTCGTGACTCATTGATTTTTCTCTCTATTACTAGAGTAATATTTTATCGTACTTCTTTACCACAATAAATTTTTCAATTTTTTTTAAGAAAACGAATAGATTTTTCAAAGATGCGGGATTTTGCAACAAAGTTTAAAGTGTAGTAAAACATCGTTTCGTTGGCTCGCTTCACTCATCCACTTAACCTCTGCCGATAAAATTTAACCAGCCGTTTTATACCGGACGCATACAACACCGCGTCGTGCATCGTATCGATCAATTTCCTTACAGGAACTAGAGGAAGCGGGAGAAAACTCGCGCGGATCTGACTAACCAGACTGTTACCATCCCCATGGGTAGCTCCATAAATGTATCATCTATCAACGACAGAGCGTGTTAGCCATCCGAGATGCGATCGAGCAAACTCCGAAAATTTACCGATCGTTAATGCTCTTAAAGTTTACATCAGCGTATAGATTAACCAACATCTCGCCATAAATTTCATCTCTTTAGCTTTAACCCTTGGATACAGGCCCAAATTCTCGCAATGGAACAAAGCTCTTGATGGGATCTCATCAGCACTCGGGAAAGGAAGTGTAGGAGGAAGAGGGGAGGGGAGTAAGGGGAGGTTAAGCTTCTAAAGTGTCTTCTGCGTCGCTGTGTTTACAGTTGCATCCGGGTCAAGCGTTTCTCGCGACCGCTGCCCGTTGAATTATACCATCTAACATTGGTGACTGTTTATGTATGTGTAAGTGTGTGTACAGATGTGTGTATGTGTTTCTGAGAAGACACGTCGATGTGTTAATTTAGTAACCCGGCATCTTCTTGACTTGTGGCTTACTTTAATTTACGAGGGCCGTGAGGTTGATTGTGCATTTTGAACTCCTCGTGGATGTTTAATACCTGAAGTTGGAAATTCAATATCTCTCCAATGTAAATTACACGAAGAGTATTGACTTTGAAAAGATTATTTTTAATAAAAATCTGCTTTTACATTTGAAACGCTAAGCGATAAAAATACAAAATAGCAATATGATCATATATACTTAAAAAAATAAAATTGCAACAGTTAATGAAAAAAAAAATTAATCCAAGTGTCGCGACAGATTACAAAGAAAGGAAAAAAAAAAAAAAATAAATAAATAAATAAATAAATAAATAAATAAACAAACGCACGAGCGCGCGGACAATTTTCATAATTGAAAGATCATCGTCGTCGCTCTGACGCGTTATGTCTCGGATAATATAATGGATATATGTAATTGAACGACGCGTGGGGACAGTTAGCCGCATAAGCAAATCAAAATCAACGATGCGTTCTTTTGTCTCTTCTCTCCCTCTTTTCTTGCGCGCATGCGCAACGACATAGTTGCTCGATGTAACGCGCACAAGCACGATCTTTTTGTTTTTCTCCAAAAGAAATTCGAAAACTACGGTCTCAAAAGTATCGCACGAGGATTTTTTAAAGAAGTACGAGAATAAAATGTCGGAAAACAACGTCGTTGTTGTACTTTGTTGGATCTTCGGCTGCTGGTTTTTTATCTTAACGCGAGCATCCGCCCAAGCCCGGATATCTTCCACCGGTCGTCCGGTTAGATCGCTTCAATCCTTCTTGTCTATTGTAACCGAGTTGCCGCGCATTTATCTTGAAAGTACGAGTGGGTATTTGTTTATTTCTTTTTGATAATTTAATTTAAATTTTGATATATAGCCCGCTTACATATTGTATTTTTGAACGATTGATTAAAAGACGACGACAAGATTTAAAAAGTGATGGTAAATTTATGAAAAAAAATTGCTTCGGTTGATGATGAATACTGCATTTTTTTTACATATGACAAATAAATAATAATATTCAAAAGATAAAATTATCAATAATTTATACATATAAATTATTAATAATAAAACAAAAATAGTTACATTTATTTTAGTATTTTTTGTAAATAATACACAACTGCTTATCACGCATTCAAAGTTTTGTAATGTTTGTTTTCAAGAAAGCCTTAATATGCATTTAATTTATAGGTAATTCCATGAGCGACGAGGATAATGCACTATCTATTGTCCGGGCTCTCATTCTTACGAATGTATTAAAAATATATGCGTTTGTAATTTAGCTCGCGCAACAAAATCGTTTGAAAAAAAAAAAAAAAAAAATTTTTTGTTTTTGAAAATAAAATTCGTTTATCTTTAAAAAATTGAAAACATTCGGGGAGGTAAATGAAAAATGGTTTAAGGATTCGATAAAAGATCAACGCGCTGTACAGTAACGTTTTATTCATCGTCTATTTTTTTTTCTTTTATTATTCATTCAAAAAATAAAAAATAAAAAAATAACGATCGGGCAGTCTAGATTAAGCTCTTGCTCTCTTATTCATCTGGATTTTAATAGTACAATCGTCGGTGTTCGCGCATAACGGCGGTATTGCGTCGCCAAAAAAAAAAAAAAAAAAAAAAAAACCGCCATTTGACTTTCAAAAACTCGCTCGTTGAAAGAGCATAATAAAAACGCACGGCTCTTGAGACGTGTCATGACAAAAAAAAAAAAAAAAAAAAAAAAAAAATTAACAAAACAAAAAGACCTTGGTTTAAAAAAGAAAAAAAAGCGAATACTACAAAAAAAAAAAAAAAAAAAAAAAAAAGGAAGGAGACGCGTGCGAAACTGGATGAGATATAACGAGGACATCGAGTATACGGGAGAGAAAAAATTCCTACAGCTTAGAGGACGAAAGAAGAGCGAGTAAAAAGGAAGCAGGAAGAAATATAGACGAGGATAAGAAAAGGTGAGGTAAAAATAATAAAGAAACGAGAGCGATAAACTGGAAGATATATATATATAATAGACAGAACGACGTAAATAGACGTCAACGTCTGGATGCGCGCTATGGTATAAACAATAAACAAAATCGATCAATAATAACGCGTTATAATACCATTTCACTGAGAGTAAAAAGCGTGTGTATATATATATATACACACGTAAACCCATCTGTAACCTCATTCTTTTTCATTTTCTCTTTTCTTATCGTCGAAGCGAGAACTTTTTTAAATAATAGATACGTCCGCGTTAACATTAACGAAATAACATCTGTTTATAAATATATTTACGCGTTAGTACACGTTAACTACCGAGATGCGATACGTAAAGGAAGCGAAAATATTATTTCTCTCCTCGCGTCTCGTTTACATGCAATGACAGAAAGCATTTGCTCGTTATGTACGTTATTACGTTGCGCACTTCACGTAACGTACAATTATTTTCCTTGATATTTATTTTAGCAGCTCGTGACTTTTCGCCACTAGTTTTATTATACGTGTACGAGCTTGCTTTGCTTAGCTCGTGTACTTTGAAAAGTTCACGGTAAAATAATTAGAACGTGAATTTAGACGGGAAGGTAGAAGGATTAAAAAGACCTTCGTGTAATTGTTTTCTCTTTTTGTTTTGGCAATGAAAAAGAAAAAAAAGAATTAATGAAATGTGTGTATATAACGATGTGTGTATAAACGAACGGATGGTTTTGTTAAACTTTTTGTATAATTGAAATACAAAATATACAAATAAAAACGATAAAAAAAAATGTTACATTTAAAAGATTAAAATCTATTTATTTATTTATTTTCTTCCTTAAGAAAATAAAAAATATTTGGGACAACTGGTATCACTATTTTGATATGTATAAAAAAAAAAAAGAAAAAAAAAATTCGCTAAGTATCGTTTTTAACAATCAAGCGTAAGTAACAACTTAACTTGCGTTAAAAAGAATCGTGACTCACACATTTTCATTCAACATCGTAAGCTCTTTTCTTCCCTTCCCGAACGATCCATTTAAAATTCTAATCCGTTCATCATGCGCATGGAAAACAGAACAAGAGCCGAAAGCAAATTACGCGTACCGTAGATAGCTTCGCTCTCTAAACCTCTTCAAACTTCGCGTCATCGACTTTATCATACCAAGAGTGAAAATAGAAAGAAAAAAAAAAAAAAAAAAAAAAATAAAAGAAAAGAAAGAGTAGCGTGTACAATGGTAGTACAGAAGCGCGAAATAAAGCGCGAGAGAGAGAGAGAGAGACGTCCACGAGAAAAAGACTCGGTCACGCTGTCCCCCTTTTTCATCGAGCGCGTGTGTGTCTTTTCTCTCTTTCTCTTCTTCGCGTGTGCGAACTCACTCGCGTGAGAACTCAGCTGCTGCTGTTGCTGCTGCTATTTCGGAGAGAAGAAATCTTTTTCGTAAGCAAAATGTATACGTATAAGACGTGGGCGAATACAGAAGTGTTCTCTTCTTTGATCTACACATTGTATACATATATATAAATTATGATTCTTATAAAAATCATTGTTACAGAACGTAAGCATTTGCGTCAGATGCTATAACGGATTGAAGAAAATACGCGGCGATAGGTTAGGCGCGAGCCCGTTTATTCCGTTTATTTGTACGAGTTACTTGATAAATAAATTCGTTGGTAGAATAAACGGAAAATATTCACTGATCATCGTTGCGATCGAGAAAAATGTCGAGTTAATTATAATTTATGAGGTTCAATAATTTGTATAGTTTGTGTATTCGAATGCTGTAAGTGCCTTAATGGATGATAAAATTTGAGTATCGTAATTTATTTGAAACAATTTTCATGTTTTGATATATAGATACGTTCGATATAATAAAGAGATAAAATTAAGAAAAAAAAAGAATCGGCTATTATAAAGCTTTATTTTATTTTACAAATTTAAATTGAGTTTTAAAACAAAAGAGCGTTACATTACGCTGAGTTCAAAATAAATGTATTCTCAATTTTCAAGACAATAATAAAAAAAAATGATAATAATAATAATAATAACAAGAAAGTTCTTGAGAGAGAAATTACAATAGAGATTGTTAAATTGCTTGAATATGAAAACCGTGTAATGCAAATTAGTTCAATTAAAAATTTTAACACCCGATAATACACAGCGGCATCGGGACAGCGATTCCAGCACGAACGCAACTTTCCATCGGCCTATTTTCCATGTTCCTGTCACGCCTATAGTCACACATTTATACGTGTCTCTCTTTTCTTCGTATTTCATCTTACTTGACTATTATACGTATACGGCTGCGTCCATATACACAAATATAAACGCATATATATGTATATGCAAAGTAGGAGGAGGAGGAGGAGGAGGAGGAGGAGGAGGAACGATGTCGGTGTTTGTCATCGGTCGTCGCACCCGTTAAGTCCGTCTAAGCGTACTCTTCCCCTCCCTCCCATCCAGAAATGCATCGTCAGGCGGAAAAAGAGTAGTGGGCGATGCTATAGCTCGAGTAAAAAATAGAGAGAAAAAGCGTTACCATAGCCAAGTATAATGGCACGGTTGAGAAAAAGCAAGATAGAAAGAGAGAGAGAGAGAGAGAGAGAGAGAGAGAGAGAGAGAGAGAGAGAGAGAGAGAGAGAGAGAGAGAGAGAGAGAGAGAGAGAGAGAGAGAGAGGGAAGAGAGAAAAAAGTGGGTGAAGTACCGTTTCGCGGACAAGGCTCGAAAGAAGAAGGAGCGACTTTATTTGCTTGGCTCATTTTTCTCTTCTTGCTCTCTCTCTCTCTCTTTTTCCTATTCGCGTCCACTAGTAGTAGCAGTAGCAGTAGCACAGCATCTTTTTCTATTTTCCTATTTATTTCCGTTAGCTTTTTCCCTTTCCTTTTTCATTTCGTTTTCGCAAAGCTATAACGACGCGGCATCGACGCTTGAAAGATCGACGGACAACGTTTTTTTTTTTTCTTTCTTCTTGCCCCCTCCCTCCAAAAGCCGATCGATTTTCATTACCGACAAGATATATAGATTTGGGGTAAGAAACCTCCGGCGTTCTCGTTATTATCCGCGCATTCAGGAATTTTTAACGAGATCGCACTCTCGCAGCGTTAATTTCGACGGTGTCGAATGCCCAAATAAAAAAAGAAAAGAGAGAGAGAAAGAAAGCGATAACGTTGTTTTCTCGTTCGTGAAATTTTTCGCACACTCGCGTTGTATAACAATTTTTTTTAATTTTTTTTTTAATTTTTTTTCATTTTATTAATTTGCGCGAACGATAAATAAAAAAAAAAACGAAGAAAGAAGATAAGATAAAAGCAATACATCACAGACGTCGTTTCGTTGCGTAATTTTTTTTTTTTTTTTTTTGTTTTCTTTTTTTATAACGTATCGATCGCATTTCCGCGTATCCTTCGTGAAAAAAAAATTATTAATTAACGATAATTTTAAGCGCGAAGTTATATTTACTCCCGCGATCGAAATGAGCTCGTAAAAGGCATTGTTGTAAAAGTATATATGGTATGTGTACACCGTGAAACTTTTTATAGACGTCCGTTAAAAATATGATCGAGGGAAGGAAAAAAAAAAAAATTGAAAACTTCATATAAACAGCACGAGCGCTTGTCTCTCCTATTGGCGAACGTTTATCTATTAAATAAACGCGTTATTTTTATAATGTATCGACGGGCGTTGTTTTTATTCTAATTTATTCCTGGGAGTTTAATCGAGCATGAAGATATTGATAGTTTAGATAAAATTGGTTGGTAAAAAAAAAAAAACAAGACTAGTTTAATTAAAATATAATAAATGGAAAATTTTATCATTCACTGTTTATTTCAGGAAATCAATTCATTTGTTTTCGTTGTAGTGCGAAGCACTGCCGCAATTATAAAAAAAAAAATTTGTTATCGCATGATTCACGTGCATGACTAACGTAATATTTTTATTTATTATCATATTTTTTTTTTATTTCTTAACTACATGCAGATCATAACAAGCTATTGTGCTCAATTGAAAATAATCGTCGATATATATTTTTTTTTCCTGCAAAAATGATTTTTCCGTCACAAAAGTTGATTTTTTCTCTTGCTCGAAGAAAAAAAATTCAATTTTTCACATCCAATCGTATAACGATATAAACTTCAACTTAACATCGACATTCTTTTCATGAATGTAACTTAAAAAATAATAATAATAATAGTAAATAAATCTGGCAATCTCTCTACATACTGCGAAAACTTTTTCTTATAATTCTATAATTTTCTAAACAAAAGACTCCTCTATACGCGTAATTGCCGAGAATAAAAAAAAAGTGAGAACCGAAAATATGTAAATATTTATATACATACATATTTTTTTTATCTTCAACGTAGAATTAAGACTGACAATAAGTATTTTTAGCAGTCGTCACGTTGGAAGGAAAGAAAAAAAAAAGCAAATATAAATTTCGCATCATTCGTGCATGCGACGAGACGCGCACGCTTCGGCGAATCTTTTCCTCTACATTTTTACTTTTTTTTTCTCTCTCTCTCTCTCTCTCTCTCTCTCTCTCTCTCT